>JAIPMN010033043.1:0-13524 GCA_020650975.1 Apostichopus californicus
TTGGACTTAAAATATTGTTCAAAAAATTCCTGTAAAAAATGTCAATACCTGTAAATGCCCCTGGCAAAGTAGCTACATAGCTATAGCTAACGATGGAATCTGGACTTAACATATTTGCAAAGAGAAGACGCTGTAAATGATGTATGTTAATTGGGTCGTTCTCAAATGCAATTTGTCAACGAGTACGGTTTTGCTGAACAGTTTTGCCTAGCCTAGACTGGCTGCAACAACGAAGCCACCGTTATGTAAGGTGTTGTCTGTGAAGTGTGAGTTGCCTGATATTCTGCAATTACTCCGAGACCTTTTTGAGGTGATTAACGGAATCAGGCCAATTTAAAGGTTGCATAGGGCCATAGGCCTAAGGCTATACCGCTAATTTAAAGTTAGGCTAACTAATACTAGGCCTACTATATAGTAGTAGTACTAGTACTGTAGTAGCATGGACACTTCGAAGTTCGGGCACCTAAGCCTTATATCTTCTGGTATAAATCACCTAAAAATATACTTGATATGGTGGGAGAAGTGTGTTATATTACGATACACATCCAAACTTTCTTTCCTGCAAACTGTTTCCACGTTGTATTCCAAGAAGATTCTTCGTGATTGTGGAAATGGTATTTCTTTGCTAGAGTATCAGTTGCGCAGTTCGGACACCGGGCCGCGAGTATATTTTTCCCAAACTGAACTGACACTGAAATTATTTCCTCGATTCTGATTGGATATCAGCGAGCACGTGATATACTTTAGTATTCAACAAGGATCCCTCCCGTGTGTAGAGATCAGTGATCCCTCCATACTCTCTCGAAATCAGTATGATCATCACGAACAGATTCACAGACATTCCAAGTCACACGCATTTGGCGTGTGACACACGCATTTCCAGCCCTTCACACGCTCACACGCTATGTGCACTTTATCACACGCAATCCACAAACAATCTCCAAAAAACCGTGTGTGCAACCATGGAGCGAAATCCATATAAACCTAGGCTAGGTCTAAAATCAGGTTAGCGGCATAATTAAAATATTTTTGGTTTCGTCTAGCATCCACTGTTTAACCGATAAGTGCCCCTACGCATACGATAGCTAGAGATTGAGAAGTGCGCTCCAATTTCCGATATAAATGTTCAATTATGTTAGCAAGTGATTACTTTCATCGATTCAAGAAAAGTCTTTGTTGAGAATTGTCATGCTTGTTGAGTTCAATAATATATATATGATGATGAAATTCTCAATATAAAATTACTCAGAGAAACTGAAAAGAATGCACCATTTTGCATCTAGGCAGTCAAAAATACAAAAAGTTTTCCAAAGGGGATGGGGATACCCCCTCCCCTTAGACCCCTCCCCCTCTGCCGATGATCACACTAATAAGTTTTCCTCAATGTTGGAAAGTCTGTATTCAAGATATTCACATTAGCAACTTTCCAGAACGTTTGGTAGGTTTATATGAACGAAAGTATATAGTGTTCTTACACTATATAACACAATGAAGCATATGTAACACATATGTACGAGGTGTTTGTGTACATTCGGAGTTGCGATACTTTTAGTTTATAATCATAAATTCAAAATGTATTCAGTCAATGAACCATGATAGGCCTAGTCGAATATGCATTGGACATAAAGACGGCGAGCGAGTGTGTGCCAGCCAGTGAGTGTACACAAAAAAAGTCATTTCACGATATGTCTGTGTCTTTTGACTTATAGCCTTATAACTAGCTATACGTACAATTTTGATCAGCCAATCATAATCGAGGAAATAATTTCAGTGTCAGTTCAGTTTGGGAAAAAAATATTCGCCACCGGGCCCGCGAAAATAAAACACAGTGCATTTGTAAGGTGGCATACTCCTATTAGAGTCTATATCAATCCGCACTATTGTTCTCCTTGTTTCAGGAAAAGTGCCAAAAAGCAGCAGGAGAACATCTTTTGTGACCTGTTATCAATCATAATCTAGTTTTTTGTGGCTTGCATGTTGAAGAGCATGAATGAGAGTACATGTGGTAAGAAAATTGGGTCAATTGAGGCAATTTTAGACCCCTTTAGGCCTCCCAGGAGCAGCGTAGGAAATTTGTTTACCACTCTGAGTGAAGAGGTTTGTTTACAAGAGACGAAAACTTCCGGCTCGGATAGCAAAAAATCTACATGGTCATGATACGGAAAATTGATGGTGCCATGAAAGGCCAACTTGTCAGCTATCCGGTGATGGGTAGCGTTTAGCTAGTGAAAACTTCTATCTAGACTTAGAGACCACATTACTTTTGTGATTTAGTGTGTAAGTCAATGGGGCTTTTATTGGGCGTATGCTACCTTAATTGTAAACCATCGAGTTAAATGAATCTGGAGAAACTATCACACAGTGAATACGCGCGTACGCGCGTACCATGCATGGAGGGTCATGTGATGTGTTCCAGGGTGGTACTAATATATTACTCTCCCATTACGCATGATAATTTCACCCAACTAGTACGTAAATGTACATATACATTTTTTAAAGCAGCTTGTAGCAATTCATATCACGGTGTAGTTTTCTTTGTTAAGAGAGGAATTGATTGTGTTTTTAAAACCATATCTGATCGCCTTGCTCAGTTGACCATTTATAGAACTTATAATAATAAAGTCCACCCACTACATATTATTAATGCTTATGCCCCTATACATCAGCAATAACTTATAAGAATCCTGTAGAAACCGAACAATTTTACCAAAATCTTGAAGATCTACTAAATACTGTCAATAAAAAAGAAGTGATTATATGTGGTGATTTCAATGCAAAAGTTGGCTCATCAAATCCTTTCTTTCCTAAACATATTGGAAAATACACCACTGGAAATACTAATACTAATGGTGAATTCTTAACAGACCTAATTGTACGTAACGATCTATACTCATGTACTTTCTACAAACACAAACTTGAGCATATCAACACTTATACAAGTAATTTTATACCCAATAATCACAGAAACCCTATCAGAAGCCAAATTGACTATATCATAGCCCCATTAAACTTCAAAATTATTAATATTGATGCTCGAGCTTATAATGGCCTTCATAGTAACACTGATCACAAAATCATTATAAGTAGTTTCACCCTGAATAGCTCAACAAGAAGACAAATTTATCCAGCAAAAAAGACTGTTGAAAGTAGTAATTCCTGCCATCTTAAATCAAACAAAATTGACTATAATGAAAACGTATCTAACACATTAAACGAAACCAATTTTTCCCAATCACCAGCTGCTTATTGGAAGGAACTGTCAACAGTTTGTTTAAACAATGCCCGAAACTTAAATCCACCAACAAAAAAAGTACGTTTTAATAATACTAAAATAGCAAGCTTATCCAAGAAACAAAAAGACCTTAGACTACAGATTGACAACTGCAAAGATATTGATCAAAAGAGAAATTTAAAAACTAAAAGGAACAAAATAATTAAACAACAACATTTTCTAGACAAAACTACCCATGAACAAAAATTAATTGACGAAATTTCCGAAATTGAAAATTGTAAGGATGACTCCCACCGTTTCTTTAAAGCAATAAGAGAAGTACAACAAAAGAGTAAGAGAGACCCTATTACAATTAAAATTGGCGATAAACATATAGGAGATACCGACGCAAAAATTAAAGAAATCAGCAAACATTTCGAAAAGACTTTTAACTGCAATATTCCAGATCCCAAACCAAACGTGTTTCCAGAGAAACTAAACACGCCATTTGATGAAGATGAAATTAAACAAGCAGTCTCATCCTTAAAAAATAATAAAACCCCAGGTTGTGACAAGGTCACAGCCGAACATCTCAAATATGAGTATAGCCGAATCAGGAGATTTCCCAATTGAAATTAAACAAGGAATCCTAACTCCTATCCAAAAACCGGGAAAGACTAAAGGTCCACCAGAAAACTTAAGACCAGTCATTTTATTATCAACACTGAGGAAAATTCTTGCGGTTTGTGTGGCCAGGAGGATTCGTCCCTCAATTGATGAGCATATCCTCCCCATTACCCAAACTGCCTACACTTCAGGACGTTGCACAGTTGAACTTGTCTTCGCTTTTAAAGTGCTAGCAGAAAAAGCTATAACATCCATAGGTTACACTATAAATCTATTGATGCTAGATATGAGCAAGGCGTTCGACACAATTCAAAGAGGATTCTTGCTAACTGACCTATAGAACACGTTCTTGACAACGACGAACTTCACCTGATATCACTACTAATCGATAACGTCTCCTACACCGTCAAATTAGAGGGTAAACTCGGACTTCCTTTTAACACTAACATTAATTGGTTCACCACAAGGAGATAGTGCAAGTGCACTATTTTTTATAACTTATCTAGCCAACTCTTTGAAATCAGATGATAATGATATCGATGCAGTTATCTTGCTGTCGCAGTTAGTTGATCATGATTACAGCACTACCACCACTAATTCTTTTTTCACAGTAGACCAACAATACGCTGATGATATCTCTTGGGCATCAACTGGTCAGCATATACTGCAAGAAATCGAAAACGAGTTTCTGACAAACTGGCAGTAAGAAATCTGAAAATCAATTGCACAAAAACTGAGAAATTTACAATCACAAGAAAAGGAAATGAAAGTTGGAAGAAGTGCAAATATGTTGGAAGCTTGCTGGGGACCGAAGAAGACATTAACAGAAGAATTGGTATAACCAACGGTGCTTTCAACGCACTGTCAAGCATTTTTAAAAGCAAAAATATAAGCCGGAACATTAAGCTTAGGATTTTCGAGGCTTTATTAAAGAGTATTTTTTTGTACAATTGCAAACTGTGGGGCACAACGAAGGATCTTGATCGCAAAATTGACACTTTTCAAAGGAGACTACTTCGAAATATTCTCAACATTAGATGGACCAATAATAATTGGTAATCAAATGATGAGCTCTACAACGAAACCAACCAAACACCTTAAGGGTCATCGATAGTCGCACATAGAAGATTGAGATTTTTCGGTCATGTGGCAAGACTCCAGGAGGACGCTCCAGCAAAGGTTGCTTTGAAGCACTGAGACATACTGTTAAACCAGTTGGAAGGCCCGTGACTACCTTGCTAGGAAAAATAAAGTCGCAATTCAAGGACATTAATATTAACAATTTCGAGGAAGCAATAAACCTTGCGCAAGATCGTGATACGTGGCGGAGGTTAATCACTGAGCATGTCGGATAGACGGGGTGGGGGGTAAGGTGGGGGTGGGGTAGGGGAGGGGGGTGGAGTGGGGCGGAATGATACTTCCGCCCCCATATTTTTCTCGGGGGGGGGGCTGGCGCCCTCAGCCCCCCGGTTCCTACGCCCTTGATATGTTGTATAAAACAAATAATGAATGGTTTTCATTCGTGCAATAGTGCAAATATTTCATGAGTTGAAAGATGTAATATGTGTTAGATATATGACGTCTTGTTGTGGTGTCACACTAATATCATGTTTGCCAGGCTCACTTGGCCCACAGATATTGTAATTTGTATTAAGGTCTGTGAATCAGCATGGAAAACAGATATAGAGTATATTATTTTAAAGATGTAGATATAGAGTATATTATTTTAATTTATATTACGTACGAAGTTCTGCATATTATTTTAAATTATATGAGTTACGAAGTTCTGTGGCTCGGCCACTTCCGCCGGCTAGACCAAGGGTTCGGCGCAATGTTTTAAATACAGTCTTGAGAAATCATGTTTTTCTGACCAAAGGACTGTAACACATCTCTGGATATTTATAGGTTACTTCTGGTTTGATGTGAAAGTGAAATAAATAAGCCTAAGGTCTGCAGTTCCTCCGCGGATCCTGGTTTGATGCACTAGTTTAACTTAGGCCTTAACGTTAGGCTTACACTACAAATAGTTAGGGATAGGCTAACAAAATTTCCCATAGTGTAACTGTAACACTAGTACTATTATAGTCAGTATTGCTAATTTCGGAACACTGAGAATTTCGGACACCCCTTAGAAATGCACGATTTCACCATGACAACCTACAGGAAGAGCCAAATTTCACCAAAAAGTACGAAATGACCCGTGTGCAAGTAAATACTTACATATTTGTGAATAAAATGACGGAGATCTATGAAGTCTGTTATAATTACTGAAAGAGCAACTGCACCACCAATTTTATTCCTAGCGCCACACTGTGGGACGGTGTGTCCGAAATTGGCAATACTCTATTAAAGAAATACCAGTTCCACAATCACGAAGAATCTTCTTTTTTACAACGTGAAAACAGTTTGCAGGAAAGAAAGTTTGGCCATGTATCGTTATATAACACACTTCTCCCACCATATCAAGTATATTTTCAGGTGATTTATACCAATAGATATAGTTTTGGGGTGATTTTAAGGCTTAGGTGTCCGGAATTCGAAGTGTCCATGCTAGTACAGTATAGTCAGTATTGCGAAGTTCGGAACACTGCGAAGTTCGGACACCCCTAAGAAATGCACGATTTCACCATGACAACCTACAGGAAGAGCCAAATTTCACCAAAAAGTACGAAACTACAGTTATTTTCCCTCCAAAATGACCCGTGTGCAAGTAAGTACTTACATATTTGTCAATAAAATGACGGAGATATATGAAGTCTGTTATAATTACTGAAAGAGCAACTGCGCCACCAATTTTATCACCAGCGCTACACTGTGGGACCGAGTGTCCGAACTTCGCAATACTCTAGCAAAGAAATACTAGTAGTAGTAACAGCAATAATGTAACAAGCGCTCCTGAGTCCTACTGCAGTACTACTACTAGCATGGACACTTCAAAGTTCGGACACCTAAGCCTTAAAACACCCAAAACTATATCTTCTGGTATAAATCACCTAAAAATATACTTGATATGGTGGGAGAAGTGTGTTATATTACGATACACAGCCAAACTTTCTTTCCTGCAAACTGTTTTCACGTTGTATTCCAAGAAGATTCTTCGTGATTGTGGAACTGGTATTTCTTTGCTAGAGTATTGCGAAATTTCAGACAGTCGGTACCACAGTGTGGCGCTGGTGATAAAATTGGTGGCGCAGTTGCTCTTTCAGTAGTTATAACAGACTTCATATATCTCCATCATTTTATTGACAAATATGTAAGTACTTACTTGCACACGGGTCATTTTGGAGAGAAAATAACTGTAGCTTTGAACTTTTTGGTGAAATTTGGCTCTTCCTGTAGGTTGTCATGGTGAAATCGTGTATTTCTTAGGGGTGTCCGAACTTCGCAGTGTTCCGAACTTCGCAATACTGACTATATAT
Source organism: Apostichopus californicus (assembly GCA_020650975.1). Taxonomy (NCBI): domain Eukaryota; kingdom Metazoa; phylum Echinodermata; class Holothuroidea; order Aspidochirotida; family Stichopodidae; genus Apostichopus; species Apostichopus californicus. The sequence continues at coordinate 7,258 of JAIPMN010033043.1, forward strand.
GAGTAATATTAGACATACCAAAACAGGGTTGAAAGAACCAAAATTATCATTGGCGAACTTTGCTGGGAGCTATTGTCATTTCAAAAATTTTTCAAAGGGGCTATTCTTACGACGAGTCGTAAGAATAATTTCCGATTACGCATGCGCAGTTGCTATTTTTACAACCAGGAGTACTATTTAGTATGTTTACGACCATGAGTAACAATAATTTCCGGTTAGGGTTAAGATTAGGGTTAGGGTTAGGGTTACCCCTACTACACGCGCAGTTGCTTTATTTACTTTACTGCGCATCAATTCGCCGATGTCGTAAGAATAGTTTATAGATAATTGTTAAGACTAGTCGTAAGAATAGCCATGGCCAAAAAATTTTGTGTGGTTGGTTTAACCAGACCAATATACTGCTGAGCATGTTGGGCTCATAGGCCTATATGGTGCATTTAGGCCTAAACTTGAACTGGCAAATTTTGCTGAGCAGATATTTGATATACTTGTGGGTAAAAAAAGGACCACCAAAACCCTGAAAGATGTTCAAAATGCCTTCCTTTAAGAGAAACATGTACATAGGTACTGTACTTCTTATCCCTAATGTCAACATGGGGAAAAGGGGTGTCAAACTGTGAAACTAGTGTCAACCTATAGAGGTCAAACCATTGAAACCTGATTTCCTAAATATTTTAAGTATTTTCAACTAAATATTGTAGATCTACAACTTTTCTATTATAAAATATTAATCAACTGACAACTTACAGACTTAGGGACTGTTGTAGGGTGAGTTTTCTTGATGTTTGTAACTTCCTATCAATTCTGTGGACTTGAATGTGGATGATTCATTTATCTGTGTACATGTCAAGTATGACACAGTTACAGTATGTTGCAATGGTTTAATGTCAGTCTGGTTAATTGGAGTGTGGAATACTGGAGTGTCAGATGTTAACGACACAATCAACCGGCTGAATTAAATTCCTGCAAATACATTGAAAAATTTCTTTGACTTTTAAATTTTGATCTTTCTTTGTATATCAGCCAAGAGGCAAGTATGAGTTCTAGAAAACGGCGAGGACATGCCAAGACACCATTACAAAGTAAAGACCTTCAGAAAACATTCCGTGTGAAAGCAGAGAAGATCAAATTGCAACTGCAGAAGCAATCCAGTGGGACACCTAGAAAGGAGGATTCAGAAGATGATAAAGCCAGGCAATGATATTTAAATAATTGATTTCCCTATTCCCTTCTTTTTTAAACTTATGTTATTAAATATTGTCAAAGAAAGCTTTGCCTAAGTATTTAGTATAATATAATCTAAGACACTGAAGATGATTTTCTCTCTGTACTTACTGTACATGATCTTGCTAGGTATGCAGGACATAAACATAAAATTAAAGGCATTGAAGATTCAAAGCAAGCTGTGTGTGTATTTTTTGGGATCGATGGTGGTGTTTAACACTTCTGTTACACCTCATTCGAAACTAGATCAAATTACCGGCATTAGATGTTTCTTTTTGCGCGAGTCTTCACACCCTCTAAGACATCTTATACTTTAAAAACAACTTAGAAATAACGAGATGAAAGATAGATCATGAACAATCCAGTAAACCAATTGCCTCCCCCCCCCCCCCTCTATCTTCTAAGGAAAATCAAAAGAGGTTTAAAATTCAAGTATATGGTCCTTATCTTTTGCCTCCCTCCCCCCCCCCCCCTTCTTACAAAAAAAAAAGAGAAGATGTTAGGCAATCATAATGGATTGGTGTGATTGTTAGCTTTTATGACAGAATACTTCTTTCACACTTAAAAGCATTGTGCTTCATTAGCTCGTCTTCTTGAAGGGTAAAAGTCCTCTGGAGTTGCTGAGTTTTACTATTGACTTATTCTTGAAATTGAAATACTTCAAGATTTCTGAAAGGCCACTATCATTTCTTCCAGAAGAAAGGAATGCAAAGTTTTGCGTTTTGGGTGAGGGTAAACTGGCAGAACTTGTTTTGTAGGTTTTATCTTCATTTATATCTATATATGTTAAAATTTGGAGTATTAAATTTGTGATTGTTAAATCATCCCATCCACAGGAATCAGTACCGGCAGACACTCCTTCGGATGACATTCAGGAGTTGGAGGGATATGTGTGCCAAGGAAGTCGATGAACGCAAGGAATGGTCGTCGTTGGTCAGAGCTAACTATCACTTTAAGTGAGTTAACAGGATTTAAACAAACTGGTCGAACAACCAGCCAAGGTACACAAACTATTAGTGAGTCATTTATTTGGGATCATATCAAAGTATTTTGGTGAAACGATGTTCAAGCTGATACATCCCAATCCATAGAGGTAGATGTATACAGCAGGTTTTATATACTAGTGTTTACACGGGTACCCCAAAATTGGGAACCGGGTACCGGAGGCTGTAACCCGTCGGGTATCCGGGTACCCAGAAATTTGTCTATTTACCTTCTGGTATAGCTATTTCCAAAAAATTGCAAATTGAATGCTATCATATATCAAGTTTATTTCTACTCTGACAATGTTTCCATGTTCATAGATGTTCGTTAATTTCAATTTGCATTTATTTCTTTCAACTAACCTGTTATTTTAAAAATTTGTAGCTTTCGAAACATTTTTAAACTTCTTCAAAAGTGAAAGAAAAGGAATATACACATTCAATAAACAAATATAAAGGATTCTGGTAACAAATTAATAAACAAATAAACAAATTTAAAGGATTCTGGTAACAAATTAGGAACCGGGTAGTAGAGCGTCGGGTGGGTACCCGGATAACCCGTGCAAACACTGTTATATACAGCATCTTTTGATAGATTTGTTTTACTCCTGTCGTGATAAACAGAATTCATGAATATCAAAATTTTGCTGTGCCAAATGAGAACATGAAATTATTTCCTGTCTAGATTGGTTCATTTTAATAAGGGGGAAGGGAAGGATGGAGGTGGGGATGTTGGTACCGTAGGGTCGGATAGGTCAGCAGATGTAGGGAGGAGGAGGACAATGAACATTGGCAGTAAAGTGGAGGTGCAGAGGTGAGAAAGTGGGAGGCAGGGGTAGCAATGACCTAGCAGAAGAAGGTGGAGGAAGGGAAGGGCTGGGAGTGGGGGGGGACAGTGGACCCTAAAAGTAGATGGAAGACTTAGGGTAAATATGTAAATTACAATACTAATTATAATATCCCTGATATGATGTTACTTAACTGCTGCTGCAACAGATTTGGACTTTCCAATCTTCTAGGTATCACCTTTACCTCAAGATATGGAGGGCATGGCAAGTTTACGTCGTACGCCAGAAAGTGAAGAAAGCAAAGGCATCGGTAGCTTTCATGCAAGGTAATTCTATTTCGTTGCCGTCGTGGGAGGTCATAGACAGAAGCAAAGGAGGGAAAATATGAAATCCTGGTCCTTGGTTGTCTTCACGATTAACCAAAGATGTGATAGAGATGCTCACGTTGAAGGACACCGTCAAACGGCAAAATGAAGGATTTATTTGAAACGCAACCATCGTCATCTTAAAATGTATTCGGTAGATACGTACTAATGTTTAACATGTATCTCCAAAACAGCCACCTGGAGATGACCAAACCATCATTGCGAACTTGAATGCCAGATTGAGAGCAATGTGCAATATGTTAACTTAAGTAATAAGTCTGACTCAAAAACAGGTTTATCAGAAGAAAGATAATTTTGATATTATGTGCTAAAATAACAAACTATTATATACGGTTGAAATTCTTTGGTATTTACATAATTCTACAATGTTCTTTCTTTACTTGAATTTACCATCCAATTTCTGTCATTCCTTGTTTTCTGTTTAATTTTGTATCTTTTTTTCTTTAACAGCAAATTATGTAATCCTCAAAAGATTTTTCAGCCGTTGGCAAGGATATTGTGTCGAGTGTCGGCTGAAGCATGCAAGGCAGATGGAAGCTATGGAGTTTCGTCAGAGGAAGATTCTTCAGAAGTTCTTCGTCAAGTGGCTAGGTAATTTAGAGATTAGCAGGATACACAATCGGAAAGATGCTACAGCCCAGCGACACTGGAAAGAAACCCTCAAGAGAAAGGTTTGTGTTAAAGGCATTGAAGTATCGCCCCTAACCGCGTGCGGCAATCTGAAAAAGTTAACTCTCTGTTGCTTGCAAGTGACGTTTTGTTCATGTCGCTACAAAATGCAGACCGTAATGAAACGTGATACCTTGTTATCTGTTAGCTGGACCTGAGATGTCCATCGCTGTATCGTCTATACACTGTGCTGTGGGTATTGACCGCAGCTGTATGTACTGACTGTACACTAGTGTCTAATTACCGACGGTAGCAAGCTGTGTGTGTATTTTCTGGGACCGATGGTGGTGTCTAACACTTCTGTTAAACCTCATTCGAAACTAGGTCAGATTACCGGCATTAGATGTTTGTTTTTGCGCGAGTCTTCACACCCTTTAAGTTTCATTCACTCCTTTCTTGTGTCCCCTGTCCCACCTAGGTATGAATTCCAGAAATGTCTCGTAACTTTTACTAGCAAACAATTTCCCAAATCTGGTAATGGGGTCTCTGTTCCCGTTAATCAGACTTTGTTCTCTAAGACTATTGTACGACGTATTGTATGACTTGCTCATACGACTTTTACTACTTTTTTTTCTAGGATATGAAATATTCAATCTCTTCAACTTTAATGATAGCAATGTAGTGTCGTCTCTATGTCCCAGCTAGAGGAGAGATTGCAGAGACGTGGCCGGGGCTTCGTAACAGGACACAGAAGACTTTGTAGTTAAAACAAGATTAAGAATAACGTCTAAGATGTATTGACAGAACAACTCTAATTCAAATAGAAATGATGGGCTACTTTTGTTCTGCTGGAGAACAGAATACTACATGAAAGGATAACTCTGCTGTACATCCCATGATACTTAATGTGATTACATAATATTACACATTCATTAATATAGGTGTAATTAAAGTAGTACGCACACACAAATCAGCTGTTTCACAATAATATAATTTCCTAATCAAGGGGTACTAATCCACAGTCGTCATAAATCATAAACTTTCCGTTACATTTTATTACAACAGTAATTCCTTTTACGTTAACCTCCCACAATTTTCCATACGTATGGAATTATTATCCATCGAAAGTGTTAAAATATTTCGTTGATTTTATTTTCCGTAGATGCTTTCGGAGTGGAAACGTTTCGTCAAACTTCAGAAGGGAGAAAAGTTAAAGATTTCTCAAGCTGAAAGATTTTATGAAAAGACTCTGACAACAAAATGTCTCTTCCAGGGTTTTCTCCCCTATATTCTCCACCGACGAGACAGACTTGAGGCCAAAGGTGAATTATAAAGTTCTGGTTATTATCATTCCTTCCGCAAATATGTTGACATTTTCTCCGAGTCTTGGAGGCAACGTTGCATTTGATGTATGATAATCACAGGCACATAGTTAAAATTTGTATGTTTTGATATTAACGCATGGAGTCCAGTAAAGACAGTGTTAAATTTAGGCACAAAATAAATATTGATTTGTTGAAAATCACTGCTACCAGTCTGGGTTATATTTCTATGAACCCTTTTACAGGGTTTGAGAATTGACCCTGTAAACAGTTGAGGCTCATCAGTTAAAGTGACTGGACTATAAATTCTAGTATAAAGACCATTTGGTCAGTTCCTCAGATCGAAAAAAAAAAATACAAAACAAATAAAATAAGACCTGAATCACCTCAGATGACATGTTTACAATGTACTACATTTAGTGTTGAATGTCATTTCAGAGTGATCTGTTGTAACTATGAAGTTAAGAGAATAAGTTCTGTAATGTTAAATTCTTCGCGAATGTTTTTTCGAGTTAACAGAAAAGATATCACCAAACTTTACTATGTAGCGTTTTGCCTGAAATAAAATCACAAGCAATCAGCTCTAAGACACCATGCTTTGTGTTTTCACATACGTTATAATTAATAATAATTAATTAGTTATAATTAATCAGTGAATGTTTCCACATGATATCTGAAAAGTCATTATACTGCCATTCTTAGGTAGCATTAATCACTCGTCTGTTATTTGCAGTTTTGTGCAATTCAGTCGATTTGTTGATTGGTTTTAATGTTAAACAGTACGTTGCCTCAGAAACTAGCATAAACTGGTCTCTCACTCAACTTTGCTACTTTTGACAAGCGAGGTTGGAGACAGAATCTAATTACAGATGAAAGAGAGTTTACTTGGGCATGGCACTTTACTTTTAAGTGCATTCTCCAAAATGAGATGCTAAGGGGGGGGGGGGGGGGGTGC
>JAIPMN010033065.1:2595-21454 GCA_020650975.1 Apostichopus californicus
CATTTACCCCCCCCCCCCCACCCCCCAAAAAAACTCACCGAACATGCGGTCGTTAAAATTCACATAAGTAAAATCGTGATTACTGTTGAACATACATACCGTACATATATGCATACACACTGACCATGCATACTAAACATATACTTGCTCACCATACATACAGTCGCACATAATCACCTCATGTACAGTCGTATATATAATAGTGTGTTCACCCTCACCATAGGCACATAGGCGTAGGAGCCCAATGTGATTTGGGGGGGGGGGGGCTGTAACGACTTGCCCGAAAAATATAACCCAAATTTATCGCGCACTTAGCGCGCGAGTTCAACATCTTAATTCGCATATCATATAGGCATGCATCGGATATTAGGCCTACATCGCATGCCAGTAACATACAATCATTTGCCGTGTTATCATAGGCGTACGGGACCATTTCAGTTCGGGGGCAGAAAGATTTCTGCCCGAAAGTTCCCGTGACACTATCTAAGCGGAGCGCCACCATCAGTTGGCGCGTAGCGTTCAAGAATTTTTGGGCAAAAAATGCCTCTCAGATTGCCGGAAATGGCACTTCTGAGGCTTTGCAAGTTGCACTAAACATTCTGTATTTTATAATGTCACGTTTTAGAAATTTGGACTTCCCCGAAAATTTGGTAAATTAGAAGAAGAAAATATGGTAACATCACTTTGAAGGGGAAAAATAGGACAGTATATTTTTTAAGCTCCTATTTAGTTACCGTATTTATTATTTTAACACAGTACTCAGCTACCTCCAGAAAAACATACATTGTTCAACGACACGTAGGCGGGATAATGTCGCTGTGTGGGGTGAGACTGCAATTTGTCTCACAAAAAAGTATAAAAAATAACAAAGAATATGATAAACCTGTACTTCTAGGCTTGTAGGCACTCCCTTCCCCACCCCCACCATCCATGAAAGAGAAAATGTTTCTTATATACACTCATGTCGGGGATGTCCAGGTATATAGTTGCCTAGTTAGAAAAAATATTTACTGCGTTTTTTTCTGTGGCCAAAGATGTCGATAATCGGTGGTGTTACACGGAAATATTCGGGTATAATGATGCTAAATAAAGACAATCATTAGGCCTATATTAATATTAATGTCACAAAACAAATAACACAAAACACTCTCCACGGAATTGTCGGGCAAAAATTTTAAAAAGATTCGGGCAAGCTACTGCATATTTATATATATATTTTTTTCTCCTCTTAGGCTGCCCGAATTTTTCAGGACTTTTGCCCGAATTTCTTGTCCTCTGGAAATTTGGGGGCAGTCTGCCTACCCCCCCCCCTCGCCTCGTATGCCTATGCGTGTTATTACCCTTCCATATTGGTTACAATTATTGGGGAAGTCGTTACAATAATAATGATAATAATAATATCAGTTTAACCATTGAAAAACACATTGCGTTATTTTTCTTTCAGTAGGTGCCCGAAAAATTCTCAGCATATTGCCCGAATTTTCACAAAAAAGTTTTTGGTTGGGGGGGCTGCAGCCCCCCCCCCAGCCCCCCGCCTCCTACGCCTATGCATAGGCATACATACTAAACATATACATACTCATCGAACATACAATGTGCATACACAATCACCATACATATACTAAACATACGTACCAACCATACATACAGTATAGGCTAAACATACGTATACCCACCATATATACAATCGTATGCACACTCACTTTACATGCATACTGTCTTGTCATACAGTTGTGCATACTCACCAAACATACTCAGCGTTTCATACTCGTCAAGCATACAGTCGCACATACATACTCACTCACGCATATCATTCATACATTCATACTTCCTCTACGTGCCCATTCACCGTACATACAGTCGTATGCACACTCACTATATATGCATATTGTCTTACATACAGTTGTGCATACTCACCAAACATACTCAACATTTCATACTCATCAATTATACAGTCGCACATACATACCCACTCACGTATATCATTCATAAAGTCGTACTTCCTCTCAGTGGCGGAGCTAGGGGTATTGGTCAGGAGGGGCGAGAATGGTCTGTAGAGGCGCTTTCGACACTATCTAAGCGGAGCGCCACCACAGGTTGGCGCGTAGCGTACAGAAATTTTTTGAGTAAAGATACTCCGTAGATCGCCGGAAATGACCTTTTCCGGGCCTGGCTAATTTGCAGATAAACGAAGAATAAATAGGTGTCATCGCCAAATTGCACCAACAAAATGTGACAAATGTCAACAGGTAGTTGAGAGCGCAATAAAAAACTCAATAATCGCGAATAAGTAACAAGTGGTAAAGAGCTGAAAAGGGCGCCAGCAGTACATTTGAGTCCGTCAGGGGGGGGGGGGGCATCCGCCCCCTGACTGTATGGACGCTCCGCCACTGCTTCCTCTACGTGTCCATTCACCGTACATATTATATTGCCGTCTTCAGGGATCGACATTTCATATCCATTTCAACCTTTGAATTGAAATTGGTATAATAATTACTATCACGTAATGGACAGATTAACAGCTGCGTTGTCGCAAACTTTGGCGAGCAGAATTACCTGATAAAGATCAATATTAGAAATAAATACACTTTATATGACAAACTGAAGGACACCTGTCTGACTATCAACATGCCCGTCTAGAAATAAACAGCAATTTGTCGATAACTAAGTTATTAAGTTATGATGTTAAGTTATTGATTGCACATAGCGCTAGTTTAATTACTGGGTGGGCTTGCCTTATATACAGGAATAACAACCAATTGGTCTTATGATCTTTTGCGAGATTTTATCGCTTAATTGCCTCACATGCCACAATCATAATTTTGTAATGGATTTATCCTACATTTGTGGGCCTATATAATATGATATAGAGTCTATAGTGCGTTGAAACTATTAAAAATATATTGTACGAAGACATGGGATCACGAACGTGATAATATATCACCTCATTAAATGCGAATATTGAGGTTAAAATAATTTTTTGTTGTAATGTTCTTCGTAAGTTCCATCGAATTTGAGAAGACGTGTATATTTGCGTTCATAATATTATAGTTGTGCATGAGGGAGACTTTTTTCTTTTTTTCTTTCCTTTTTTTTCGATCTCACGTTGTCTTTTCTGAAATGTTTCGCTTCATTTTAGGGTTAACTTTAGCTTATACAAAGTTCATGACTTTGTAGCACCATATTTATATGTGTTCACCGATTCCATATATATTCCCACACTCCTGTGTACATTACGGGGACGAAGGACCATTACATCACTCAACACGTAAAAGTATATAGTAAACAGACGAGTGGTGGTGTTTACAAACGCAATAAAAAGAGGACCGGATTATTAATGGACTTTTTAATGTAAACCCTCCCAAAATCATGTTTGTTACTGCGAACTGGAGTGGTGATCTTCAAGTAGCCCATTGTTCCGTTAACCTTTTGTACACCACGGTGATATAAATTACGTACCCTTTTTTACATCACTAATGTGTCACAAACATATACTAGCCGTTTACATACTACCTATATGTGTTACCAACATCTTGTATATGAATACAAATGTAAGTAGCCTACATGCTCGCTAAAATTGAGTCTAGTTATAAATCTTGAAATTTTATGATCATAATTTAAAGTGGTCGAATAGTTTGCTAGACAGTATGGTAAAACAGAGGGACTGTACCTCCAGAAGTTAAAACAACACAGCTTGTTCTTTGTGTTCAATTTTAGACTACTCCCTAGAAGAATGAGGACCTACCTCACCGATCGAAATATTTATTTATCTTATCCCTTTAGTCCTGTACAGTTCAATTTAAGAGTGATTAGGAGTAGAACCATGTACCCATACCCCGAGAATCAAGTTTTGAAAATTTTCAACATACGTTTTTTTTTCATCCTTTAAACATTGGGGACAATGTACAAATGATCGATCTTGGAGCTTTATAGCATTATTAAATTATCTCTGCATCATACGTGGTCAAACATGACTTCGGCTTTAATAAAAAAAAACTAGAGATGCTAAACTGGGTACTACTTAGTAATATGCTAAGCAGCTAAATCGAACGCTAATTGGCCGTATTCAGACAAGTTTAAAATTAGTCTGTAGTATTTCCAACTTTATTATGTGGTTGTACAAGGAGTTAGAAAATAAGATTTCGGTGAATTGTTAGTTCGAATTTGCGATCGGCGTTATATATAGTCATTGCCGACTTTGCAATCCGCGGCCCCCTCACAAGTTTGCAAGGTCGGTACAAAGTGATTCTATATTTTGTCCCTTTCGGGAAACCAAAGAGGAGGGCCACATGTGATCCTGGGGCCGTTTCAGACGACTCCCATGTTAGAGGGGGGGGGGGGGGATTGGGGTAATCCCATTCTTTAATCATCCGTTTATTGAAAAGTGAAAGCAGTGATATATCATCCGAAGATCATTTAAGACCATCAGCAGTGGCGGAGCTAGGGGTATTGGTCAGGGGGTCGAGAATGGTCTGTAGGGGCGCTTTCGACACTATCTAAGCGGAGCGCCACCACAGGTTGGCGCGGTTCGTACAGAAATTTTTTGAGTAAAGATACTCCCTAGATCGCCGGAAATGACCCTTTCCGGGCCTTGCTAATTTGCAGATAATCGAAGAATAAATAGGTGTCATCGCCATTTTGTCAGAAAATTAAACCAACAAAATGTGACAAATGTCAATAGGTATTTGAGAGCGCAATAAAAAAGTCAATAATCGCGAATAAGTAAAAAGTGGTAAAAAGCTGAAGAGGGCGCCAGCAGTCCATTTGAGTCCGTCAGGGGGGGGGGGCATCCGCCCCTCTGACTGTATGGACGCTCCGCCACTGACCATCAGGTGGGGTTGGGTTAAGCTGAACAGTTCAATTGGCTTCCCAACCGTGGACCGGGGAAATACTAAACTACGGTATGTTCAAGGTTCATCATATATGACAATGTGCAGAATGTTGTAGACATTTCAATGTTCCACAGTTTCTCTTCGAGTCCATATAATTATTTATAAGGTCTTACAGATCACTTGCAAAACAAGTATCGTATTAGTCCAGCAGAACTTTGCAAAGCCAAAAGGGTCAGTAAGTTTACCTCAGCATAGGGTATGTGAAGGTCACGTGTTCTTTATCAGTGTAAGTCTAGTTATGAGCGCTCTTAAAAAGAAAATCCCATTTACATTCTTATCAGTTCTATTAAAAACAGCTGTTGGAAAATTCCCATTAAGCACACCCCTGTAGATTTCATGATCACTCCAAAAGCAGTTGTTAAAATATCACAACGTATCGCATTCGCCTTCTTTATTTCTGTTTATATAAGAACATGTGACACAACATATTATGATCATTTGTAAAAAAAAAAAAAAAGATTTTTTTTTCTTTGAACATTACTGTAACATTAATATATGAACCCCCTAGAGTTCCATTCTATTCAAACTTTTGGTTTTGTGACCTCAAGTTAAACTTTCATCGTAATGTCGGATCAGTGGCGGAGCGTCCATACAGTCAGGGGGCGGATGCCCCCCCCCCCCCTGACGGACTCAAATGGACTGCTGGCGCCCTTTTCAGCTTTTTACTACTTTTTACTCCGCGATTATTGACTTTTATATTGCGCTCTCATCTACCTATTGACATTTGTCACATTTTGTTGGTGTAATTTTCTGACAAAATGGCAATGACACCTATTTATTCTTTTGTTTATCTGCAAATTAGCCAGGCCCGGAAAGGGTCATTTCCTGCTATCTAGGGAGTATCTTTACTCAAAAAATGTCTGTACGCTCCGCGCCAACCTGTGGTGGCGCTCCGCTTAGATAGTGTCGAAAGCGCCCCTACAGACCATTCCCGCCCCCTCTGACCAATATAGCTCCGCCACTGTGTCGGATGAGACCCCAGTGGCGGTCGTTGTTTTGCCCTGGGGAAAGGTTTTACGGGGAGGGGGGGTAAGAGGTACACCCCTCCCTTTTAAGATATTTGTTTTATGATTATGGCTGCTTAGTTGCAAGATGGTGTTATTTTTTGCAAATTTTGAAGTAATTAAAGTAATTCAAAATTCTTCACTTTTTTCCCCTTCATATTTCAGCAAGTTTTATTCTCGATTTGTTTTTGGCGACCCTAAGAACGGTCGCAACAACCACTTTATTAATACGAGGGTTTTTAGATTAATGCGTATTTCTAAAATGTGTATACTTCTGAACCCCTTCCCTCCCTCCCTCCCCCACCCACACACACCCGTCCCCATCTTTTTCATCTATTTGTGAATGCGCCGGGGTTGGGGGGGGGGGAACTATATTACTCTATATCTGAACTTGAAATACAGGGAGTCCATACGAGAGCCAAAATATAACTGCACTTAAACATACCTTCGTGTTGTTAGTTTTATTCTTTGCAGAGCCAGCATAAAATGTTATTCCTTGAAGTGTCGAATATTAATACGGGAGATTGTTACCTTTTTTTTGCATATGGGGCTTCCTTTTCGTGACTCGTATATTGAACAGCATGAATACAAGAATATGCCGGCTGCAAAAGAATGGGTCAATTGAGGGAATTTACAGACCACTCAAGGGCTTTAAAATGTGTTTGTGTAAAGACTTGACAAACGCCCCTTTGTCATGCCTGAGGATGAAGCGGGAGGGGGGAGGGGGTGGGGGACTGATGGATCTCAAAATCTGTTGAACGACCCCAAAAGTAAAACAATTAAGGTAGAGTCAGGCACAAGATAAACACCGCAGAATCATTTGAATTTTGTTTTTTCTTTTCTTCTTGGTTTTCTATTTTCTTCTCCTAATTTCACATAAACGAGCATTAATGACTTGTATATATACAGCGAATGTGAGCACAACTAAAAAAATAATAATAATAATGATGAGGATAATAATCATAATAATAATAGCAATAAATATGCAGCTTTCTACAGCATACAGTTAGTTGAGCAAGAGCTTATGGCACTAGCAAGAACCAAGGAAGAAACAGAACTCTTCATTTACAAACGAAACAGGAAAGCATGGGTGATACCAGTGAAAAGTTCATGAAAAATTGATATTTCCATATATTATCATCGAGGTCAAATACCAGTTTTAATAAGCATGATGACAGACAAAATGCCAAATATTAGACGAAGACTTCAAATAATTTCTTCACCTTTATTGGGTTGAGTTTGGCTCTAACCTTTTCAGAGGTGAGATGCTAAGGCCCTGGGATCTCAATCAACGTTCTACGTAGGCCACAAAAAGGGTCGTAGAATGAACACAATGGAGAGAAGACCAGAAAATGGTGCTCACGTCTAATAAGGTGTTCCGCATGGTGGAATTATTTTGGCCCGTTGGCCACCTATTAAGAACCCTTGTACTAAGGAGGAGATAAAAAAAACCTTCTGTTATGATTTCAATATTCGTTCTACTACAGTTTTGAAATAACGAAACTGCTTATTCTGCATATGTAAAAGTTCTACATATGCAGAATAAGCCGTTTCGTTATTTCGAAACTGCACGCATGCTCAAAGTTTTTTTTTGTGTGTGTGTGGTGTGTCAAAGTTTGACGAATCTATGTCAAAAATCATGATGACATTTTGACAAAAATAATCATATCTAAGTCACTTACTATATAGATACAAATATGAAATATCCTCTGTAGTAAAATAAAACGTGATTCTGGAATTTGGGCATTTGATGGGGCTTAGACAAAGACCAAACGGTAACACCGTGCCTGATTGTGTTGGTGTTTATTCTCAAATGACCTTTGACATTCATATGACTACTACTACTCTAAATATCCAAGTTTCGTGCAAGTGTCTATGACCATTGGATAGAACCCACACATTGTAACGAGGAGTATCATCTAATAACATACAAAGCTTACTTATTTCTATATATTATTAGAAGAAAAAAATGATCTTTCTTTTCTTTTTTGTTGTCTCCTAATGTTTTTTTCCCTCCTCATTTCACTCAAATTGACCGGAAGCTCAATCCACTCAGTGAGTTTGAATTAAACTGAAAAATTAACTATTAAAATATCCTACACATAGAATAAAAACAAACTTAAAATTGCTGAATAAGGGCAACTTTCACTGTCATCTTTCAAATTTCATGTGACTGGATTAACTTGACTGTATTACATAAAAAAAATAATAATGGAATAAACATTTTTGTTCAAATAAATAAGAATCAAATCATAGAAAAGGATTAAACACTTAAGATTATGTCGAAAACCTTCTTAAAATAATGCCACAAATATGTTACTTGATCTGTGGGCAGGGAAGTTATGGGGGGCAACAATGTCATAGCAAAATACGACAGGAAAAGAAAACTGTTCATTTCTTTTCAATTAAGTAATAACTAAATACTGATTTATCATTCTGCACCTATAACTGTAAATTTTAAAAGCCAATACCAAAACTTTCAAATTCCTTTTGAACTTCCCCGTCACAGTGAAGTTTATTTCTTCACAGGATTCATTTAAGAATTGACGGAGAGGTTTCAGCCTTCTGACATATTTATGTAACCAACGAAAGTCTCTTTGCTCAATCTCAACAGTATCTTGGACATAGTTCTAACACATATTAATGTCTTGTGTCGAGTGTAAGGTAAACGAAGAAAAAAAACAATAAAACGAAGACAGTTCCTGTTAAGGTGAACTGTGATTGGCAACATGTTTTCGTAAAAAGATATTTTTGTGCATTGTTTTCAGGGGCGCATCCAGGATTTCAAAAACGAAGGGGTAAGGCTCTGGGGTGCTGGACCCACCTCCCTTGTAGAGGGGTCTGTGGGTGCTCCTCTGAAAAAAGAAAAATAAGACTTAAAATGGTGCATTCTGAGACATATTATAAGGCCATTAGTTAGGTATACACGCAAAATTGTGCTAATAATTCCTTTTCTTCTTTTGTATGGGGGGTTGTAAAGGGTGTTGTTCACCCCACCCCTACCACCCCTGCATTTTCACCTGTGTGTGATGACCAACATATCTGATGTCACTAGTCTAGTTCCCCATTTTTTTGGGGGGGGAGTATGTGTGACTAAAACTGTTATATACAGGTAGCCTGCATGGGCAATAAAATCTAATTGGTTGATCATACGACCAATAACGTCTACTTTGCGACAAGTTAGTACGAAAAATTGTAATCTCACTATTTTGAGTATAAGTTCGGTAATAATTGTTGACTAAATACCACAAAACCTGCTTTACCTGGGAAACGCAACCACCTACAAGGCAAAGTTTTGAATGCATTGTAAACAAAACATTCCCCACTATTTACCCCCTTTTGTCCGTCCATGAGAGGGGGGTTCATCTCAATTTATTTTCTATGTTGGGGGGGGAGGGAATTGGTTTGTTGGAGCCAAGAGCCAGGCAGAATGAAAACGTCTCATTTCGAGTCTAAGGCCTTCACGAGATAGCATACCCGATAACTACGGCAGCAAGATTGTGGGGCTGATTATATTTTTGCACAGGTCAGATTTGGCCCAGGGCCGCAAACGATCTGAGGGGAAAACCCTGGTCTATGAAAGACGACATCAAAAAATGTACCCTTTAGTATGTGATACGAAATAGCCAAAGGATGTCCTATGCGAAACACATGAGAAAGTTTATGGTTAAACCTAACACTTTATTTAACATACCATGTCAATTTGATCATGCCAGTAAGGGTAATACTTCCGTGGTTTGAGCGCACAAGTTGTTTTTTTTGCCCACTTAAAATCAAGACACCAAGATACTCGACAGAAGCCGAGGGATTCAATCCGATTCTGAATTCTCTATACATTTTTCAAATTCTCAGACTAAAAATCGACCGATTTCCTGTCTGTTGTTTTTCTACTTTGATTATGATACTTAATAAATACAACAAGCTCATTAAACCATCAAGGTCAGGTGATCCTCTGATCTACATTTAATCCTTCTCGACCGTTAACAACTTCCCTAAGGTTGAATCAATCTCTACATATTTATGTTTTAACCGAAAAACATCCTGACTGGATATTTGAATAAAGCTAATTTTAGTCACTATTTCCAAGAATAACGACCATAAAATCTTACCAGTTATGTCTGAGATCCAACCATTTGGACTTTAAACTATACTTTTCACTTTTTTTTGTGGGAGAAGTATAGTATGGTAAACAAATTTCCCATAAGTCCCTAAGATTTCCCTATAAACAGAACTAAACTTTTTTTCAGAGAAAACAAGCAAATCATTTTTGGAGATATGATTTGAAAGAAGAAAAACAATTAAATATGGCTTCTTTGTCAGATTCCTTGCCCACCCGAGACCCTCCCCCTCCCCCCCACAAATTTAACACTTAACATTTAACTAATGAATAAAACATACCCAGACATTTTTATAGATGAAAAAACTTTTCTCTGTGAATCTTACAACATGCCATGAAAGTTGGAATTAAACCTTGATCATGATTCCAACTCTGACATGACGAGCATCCATCGATCATGTGTGTCATACCGTTGCTGAATTATATCATTCCGAGAAAAGTTTTAACGACGACCACAAAATGCACCCCTGCTTAGAATCGGCCGGCCCGACCTGTTCCCATCATCCCTGGATTCGTAGCTTGCTCGATGAATTTTCCGCAAAACGATAAATAATAGTTTTACAAAAAAAAAAAAAAAAAACATAACGCTCTCTTTACATGATTTCACTTCCACTCACAAACATCTCTGTCACTAGACTCAAATGCTCAAACCCAAAAAAGATTTTTGGTCGTCTTTTCTACGAGAGTCTGACCGTTAGCGGTTACAAGCTGTTTTGGCTACATGTTGCAAATAACGCAGTCTTGGCGACCGACGTGTACGCTGCGTTCGATACGGGTCACCACGGCGAAAACCACCTTTTTTTCTTTTGGGGGACTTTTCTGAAGTTTCGTTTCATTTTAATCCAATGTCTTTGCCCTTGTTGACCAGCGTTTTTACAGAAGAGGGTTTCTTCGAGTGCTTCCGATAGTACTGGAATTTCTTGACGTAGCCCTCTACGAGGGACCTGATCCTGACCGGATTTATCTCCCCGCTCTTGCTGTGGCTTACCTGGAAAGATTAGAACGAGAGAGAAGAGGATGTCAGAGGCGGGGTATTTTCAAGTTGCCATGGATACAGTACAAGTTTCCACTGAGGTTAATGTGGTCGACTAGAGGGTCCAGGGAGAGCATGGGATTTAAGAAGACTATATTCTATGTTTTTCATAATATAGGCTTGTAGTTAATAAAGGAGACCAAAATGGGGGCGCTGTGACATAACTGTCCCTGGCGGACTGATCTGGCTTTCCACAAGCCAGTATACGCACGTCTAATACCCAATGGTCTCATGTGAAATATTACTCCTCGACGCCACAAAACGTGCAACATACAGACAATTTATCCTAATTACTTTTAAATACTGATTGATTTATAAAAAAAAGGGATAACAAAGTAAAGCTTTTGCTGCTTTCAAATGCAACGTAGGCCAGGCCTGGATGCAATCAACAATGGCAGTGCAGCAAGCCAAAAGTGAAATAAAATTGTTGATAGGAATATTGAAAAGCAACAGATTTCTTTCATAGAAATTTTCCATAATACACTAGTACATCAACATAATTGTGCACACACAGGCCTCAAAATTTGCACTTTTAAATGTGTGAGTGGGCATTTTTGGTAGGGGGGCCGGGGAGGGTGGTGGGGTGGGAGATAATAATGCTTGCATTCTTCTGCAAGTAGAAAATGATGGAGAACATACAATTTTATAAGTTGTGTATTAAAACCATTGACAATCAAAAGGAAGTGCAACATTATCTTAAAACTTTTAAATTGTGAAGATGGTACACCCTTCGTGCTTGTCTATTGGCCAGACAGAAAACGTCACCCTCAGATGTACCGACAAAATGCCAAAAGTTAGAGCGAGAACTCACCTGGTGGACAGCTTTCCTCATGATATCTTTGAACTCATCTTTGGTGACTTCTTTCTTCTGATAAAAAGGTTTTAAAGCCAATTTCACTTCCTCTACAACTCTCTCTTGATGGTAAAGTTTCTTCAAGTACTGAATTAAAAAAAAAATTAAAACTTGAAAGCAAAATGTACCAAAGGAAACACACATGTTCTCATCAAATGATAGAAGAATGACAGGTCGACATTAAAGGGTGTGAAGACTCGCGCAAAAAGAAACGTCTAATGCCGGTTATTTGACCTAGTTTCGAAAGAGGTGTAACAGAAGTGTTAAACACCACCATCGACCCCAGAAAATACACACACAGCTTGCTACCGTCGGTAATTAGACACTAGTGTACAGTCAGTACATACAGCTACAGTCAATACCCAGAGCACAGTGTACAAACGATACAGCGATGGACATCTCAGGTCCAGCTAAAGATAACAATTAAGGTATATCGTTTCATTACTGTCTGCATTTTGTAGCAACACGAACAAAACGTCACTTGCAAGCAACAGAAAGTTAACTTTTTCAGATGGCCGCACACGGTTAGGGGCGAGTCTTCAATGCCTTTAAAGTTTGGAGAGGAATATCTAGGATGACTTCATCCTGTCAAATCATATCGTTTCAACTAAAACGAACCATGGGGGAAGTAGTTTTGCATGTTTCATGAGATGAAACCATTCCGTCTTCCTGATATCCTTAGATTTGTTGAAATTGAAACTGTAAGTGAAGACGAAAACTACTTAGTACCCTTTCCTTGTTTCTTCCACCAGGCCCCGTCCCACCCCCTCACGTGGAACTCACTCCATACCCACCTCCCCCCACCCCACACACCCATTGCTTGAGACTAGGACCTCAGCAGACAGACCAAAATGATGAACACCACATTTACCTCCACTACTAAAGATTCCATCTTACATCAAAATCTGCTCATTCTTATTCCATGGTAAATCACGGACAAGCCAAGACCCATCCAGAGAGATTTAATTATCTCGGCCTGTACTGACAGACACTCCAAATATTGAATTCTATCAAGAAATATTTGTTCACACAAGTGCGATTCTTTAGAAATAGTAAAATTATTAGCAAATGTTTGCATCAGTATCTCACACTTTCAGCAGACTACCCAGTACATGATCACCATGCATTTTCTCCCGCCTTATTAGATCAAACTTTTTGTAATCAGGAAAATGGACATCCTTGAATTTTCTTGAACATTGTTGAAAGTGAGACTGCAACTACTGAGTGAAGAAGATGACAACTTCATAGAACACCTTTTCATCAGTTTTTTTCCTTTTCTTTGCTGTATATTCTTTAAATCTACCACCATGGTAACCAGGAACCAACCGTACACTGAAGTCAATCCTCACCTTCACTGATCTCACTGACATTATCAGTGTAGGTTTTGTTTTAGTTTGAAAGTTACTAACCTTCTCTCTGGAGTTCTTGTTGTACAGGTCGACCGCAGAGCTCTCAATGTCTTCCTCGTTCAGTTCTTTGGTGACCTCCTCTTCCATCGCATCCGCTGAGAATGACAAGTCCACGGAGCCCGACGAACTCACGGACTGCGTGGAATCTGCTACCGACGTGGTGGTGCTCCTCTTGGGAGGTGCGACCCCCTTGCTGGTCACGGTGGTGGACGTGAACCTCTTCAAGAGTTGGGTTATCGTCTTGGTGGCCTCCGAGGTCAAGGACGACAGGCTCTTTTCTTGCGAGTCCGTCTCCTGTTTGCTACTACTGCTACTGCTCGTCACTGAACTCTCCTCCTTCTTGGCTGCCTCCGGAGACTCGAGCAGAGGCGGGGTGGTGACGATGGACAGCTCTCCCTCTATGTCGCTGAAGTTACCCATGTGCGGAGACGGGCTCTCGCTGTAGTCCGAATCTTTCGTGAATTTGAATTGTGGCGATTCACCATCTTCCAGATCTTTCCCAGGCGATAGGTCAACTGGTATGACTTCCTCCTCCTCCTCCTTCACCTCCTCCACCTCCTCTTCCCTTCCGTCTCTTTCTTCTTCCTCTTCGATTACCAGCTCCTTCTGCTCTGGAACCATGACAAAGTCATCTGGAGTTGTAGACGACGGAGGCAAAGGTGGGGACGCGGTCGGCTCGAACGGGTCGTAGAGGGCACTGCTCACGATGTCGTCATCCTCTTCTTCTGGGTCTTGATTAGACGGAGGAGCCGCGATCGGTGACGCTGCCGCTGGGTGATCGCCAACATCGTCCTCGTGTGGAGATTTCACCGGAGAATGGTAATCACTGACGAGAAACAGATCCCCCGCCTCTTGCCCCTCGTTGCCGACTATCTCAGCCTGACTTGGAGACACTTCTGGAACATCTTCCGTCACCTTTGGTAAAACTGGAACAACTTTGGCCGTCTTGTTTGCGGACTTTTTGGTCTTCTTCTTGACCGGCCCTTCCGCAGCCAACTCCTCCACATCGAAAGAGAGAGGGCGTTTCACTACTTTCTTCTTCTTGTCTTTGCCTCCTTTACCTTTACCTTTCTTCCCCTTCTTACCCTTCACCCCTTTCTCTGCTTTCCCACCTTTCACTTTCTTCTTCTTCTTAGCCTTTTCCGGTGCTGCAGGTTTGGCAGGAGTCGAGCTGGCAGTGACAGCCTCCTCTACCTTATCGACGACCTCTGGTGGCGGCTTTGAAGGGGTCGGCTGAACGCTTCTCTTCTTCTCCGGCTTCTTTTTGGTTTCTTCTTCCGAGTCTGAGTCGAGGACGATCGTCTCGATGACTTTCTGCTGCCCTGACTTGGCCTTTACTGGCAGCTTCTTATCTCTCTTCTTAGGCTTGACCTCTTTTATCACTATCTTATCCTTGTTTGAAGCTGCGGGAATCTTGCGGGACGAGGAACGGTCCGAACTCCTCTTCGGGGAATCTCTTTTTTCGCTCCTTCTGGTCTTGCTGGATGACGATCTGTGTCTTGAGCTGCTCCTTGACCGGGATTTATTTTTCTTCTTCCCTCTACTAGATTTGTCTCGGCCCTTTTCGCGGTCGCGATCCCTCTCCCGTTCCTTCTCCCTATCTCTCTCTCGCTCCCTATCACGTTCTTTCTCCCTCTGCCTCTCTTTCTCTCGTTCTCTCTCCTTCTCCACCTCCCGTTCTCTGTCCCTCTCCTTCTCCCTCTCTCGCTCGCGTTCTCGTACTCTCGCCCTTTCCTTTTCTCTTTCCCTCTCTTTCTCCCGTTCGCGCTCCTTCTCTCTTTCCCTCTCCTTCTGCTTCTGTTTTTCCTTCTCCTTCTCCTTCTCCTTTTCTAATTCCTTCAACCTGATCTTTTCACTCTCTTCGAATTCTCGCAGTTTCTGTTTCTCCCGCTCCTCTCTCTCGATCTCAGCCTTGAATTTCAGCCTTCTCGCCTCGATCTCTTTATCTAACTCCTTCCAGCTGTCCGGATCCCTCATCTTGGCTTCCCTCTTTCGAGCGGCTTCCACTTGAAGACGTTCTCTTCTTAATCTCTCCCTGGTTGTCTCTTTCCTCCCAAACCTCGTGTCCCTCGCCTCTCCAGCGGTCGCTGCTGCTGGTGCTTCATCTCCCCGTGGGGGCCTGACTGGCTCGTCCGGGAGGTAGAACCTGTCGTCGTGTTCAAACCCCCTTTCCCTTGTGATCCTAAAGTTCTCCCAATACATTTCCCTCTCATAATAGTCCATGCTATTCCAATGTTCGTGAAATGCCTCGTAATCAAAGTCGGGGTACCTCTCCTCGTAATACCTCAACTGATCCCACTCTCTTTCGTTTCGGATGAGCCGTTCGTCCGACTCCAAATCTTCGTCGCTAAAGTCATCTCCAAACCTCGAACTACTGCTGCGCTCTCTTGTGGGAGAATCCCTCTTGATGCGGATGACTTGTCTCAAATCTACATGCTTGCCAGAGTCTTTGCTCTTCTTCTCTTCACCGCTCTCTCGTTCCCCGTCGTTTGTCTCCCCATCTAATTCTTCCTTACTATGTAACGAAACCGTCTTGTCCTTTTCAATAATCACACGCCTTCTGTCTCTCTTTTTAACCTCCCCGGATTGCCTGGCTTTCTTAGATCTCTTCCTTGTCGATTTTTCTTCGTCGCTTTTTACCTCCCCTTCCTCCTCCGAATCTTCACTGTGTTTCCTCTTTTCTGATATTTTCTCCGTTGGCTTTTCCTCCCCGTCTCGTTCAGACCTTCTGCTTTTCTCCGGAGGACTCTGTAACAAATCCCGCTCAGTTTGTTCGTAGTCTTCACCCTCGTCTTTTGCGACCTTGTCTGCCTCTTTCGCTGAACTGTAAACCTCGCTTTTTACTCCCTCCTCTTCAACTGTGCCCTCCTCATCTTCATCCCTTTCGCCATCGGTGCTAATGGCTCCTTCGTCTTCCTGCACCAGGCCCTCCTCGTGATCGGAATCTCTCCCTGGCTGGGAGACGGAACTACTCACAGTTGCATTTTGAGATTGTTCTCTCTTTACATCATCCTGATCACTCTCGACATCCTCGCCTTCTTCCCGCTCTACTTTCTCCTCGTCCAACATCACTTCGTCTTCCACACTTTGTCCGGGGTCTTCTTTATCGTCTGGTTCCTTCCTCTTGTCTTCATCTTCCTGAGGACCGGCCTGGCCCTTTGGACTAGAATGCCCAGTAACGCTAGAATGCCCTCTAGGACTAGCCCGATCCCTCAAACTAGAGTGTTCCTTGGCATTGGAGTCGACATTTGGTTCCGTTTGCCTTCTCGTGTCAGACCTTCCAAGATTATTCGATCTCTCTTGCGACCCTGACCTTCTCCACGAGTGAGATCGGCCCTTTCCGTGAGATCTATTTCTAGAGTTTCCTTGCCTGTAGTTCCTCGATCGTGTATCGCCACAGAATTTGAAAGTTTCAAGTTGATCTCTTTCATCCGAAGGTTCTGGTATCCTCTGGTCGGAAGTGCTGCTACCCACACGCTCTTCTCCTTCTTCTTCCTCCTCGGTATCGTTATCTTCCGGTCCTGTTTCTCCGTCTTCCGATCTCTCCCGAGAGTCTCGTCTTTTTCTGTCCTTCCCTCTGTCTCGCCTCCTGGACCGGGTGTCACCGTTTAGCAGATGCGTGGAATCCGCAGAGACACCGTCACCGTGACCCTCCCCCCTCTCATAATTGTTAAGTTCGGCCCCATTGTCTGGAGCCAGATCATGGGATACTTCATTAGCGCTGCCCCCATCGCCGGCGGTTCTATTGGGAGGAGGGTCCTGCACATCGCCCTCCACAGCACCATGGTCCTTCCCTACTGCTGCTTCAGAGGTTCCATTTTCTCCATTTAATGGTGTCTCTTTCACCCTGAATGTATTCCCTCTTGAATTTTTACTACCGTTGTCCATATTCTTGAGGATAGCACTACATCCAGATGGGCTTCTGGTCACATCGCAGGATGCATTTTCTAGAAATATGGAGAGAGAAACAAAATGACAGCAATTAAAATGTATTGTAACTCATAAGGTGCTATCAATCCAATCCAATCCAATCAGAAGACATTTATATAGCGCCAAAATCAACAGAAATTATTCAAAGGCGCTAAATGTACCACAGCGTGTACAACTTAGCCATGGTCATTGGTAACTTGTCACACCTACACCTATCAACATGACCGAGGATGCAAAAACGTGATATGACACATCTGCAGTATGACCTTTGGAAGCAAAACGAATCATTTATATTCCATTGTTTGGACATGTTTCAATAAAAGCTTGCTTGTCCCAATAACGGAATATCACTTTGGTAAAACAAGTTTGCATTGAAAAACTTGCATTTTGATTAAGTTTGAGGGAGACCATTAGGAGCTTTGTAGGTAATAACAAGAAGTTTAAAATCAATACAAAAGGGAGTTAGGCAACCAGTGAAGCTCTTGTAAAACCTGGAAAGAAATGTTGTGACTTTCTTATTGTGTGTAAAAGTAAGTTGGCCTGACGAGCAGGATCTTCGTCAGAGGCTAAATGACAAAAAAAAATTGTCATTTAGCCTCTGACGAAGATCCTGCTAGGATCGAAACATCAGGCCAACTTACTTTTACACATTATCTTACACAGGCTCTCTAGTGGGTAAGCAGTTTGACTTTCTTATTGTGGCAGTGAAATCCTGGCTGTTCAGTCTGCACCCTACTGCAGAAGTTTCAACTGAGTGTTGGGCAGACGGTACAACAGAGTTACAATTATCCTGCTACTTTACATCTACAGTAGTTAATGAAACTCCACACCCAATGTCAGAGTTTGTGACACTCCCCTTGATAAACTTGTAAAACACCCATAGTCACATACACCCACAAAACAGAGATTCAAAATTTAACCAAACCTGGTGGTGGTGATTTGATTGCACTGAGGGTTCCGTCTCTATGAATTTTAACATCTGATCCAGGAAGATGGAGAAGATCCTGACCGGCCAGGATGCTACTGAGGAGGTCAAGAGGACTTGATGCTGGCTCTACGGGCTTTACCAACCTAGGACTAGAGACCAGAAATGAATAACATTGTTATATAAATGAAGCTTTACCAACATAGGACTAGAGACCAGATATGAATAACATTGTCAAATAAAAGAAAAACCTATCTCGAAAATGTTTTCTTTTATCGAATTAACTATCAGAGTATGAATAAATTGAAGAGTACATCCAAAAGTTAATGCATTTCCATGAACACAAGACATCTTTTTGCTCGTGCATATCTTTCACAAACAAAATGTTTACTATGGATCTTGCAGCAAACGTGGGGAAAATTTGGGGCTTTGATATATGCCGTAAAAGCTGTCAGTTACAAGGGTAACATATTTAGTTAGAACCTTTCTTAGGTTGGAGAAAAGGGATTCAGCAAAATTGACAGAAAATCCAACTTGGTGCTGGGAACAATAAACAGCAAACAAAGCACACCAAACATGAAAAGAGACAGAATTTTACAAGTTGGTGCAAATTTAAGGAAACTCTAATGCTTCTTCATGTATCTTTCTACTAGCATTTTTCAGCACATCTATTTTCAATAACAACATTTTACAAGA
>JAIPMN010033068.1:0-23278 GCA_020650975.1 Apostichopus californicus
ACAGTTGTTAGTTAATAGATGGTACATGTCGGCCATCTGGGCCCCCTCATATTCCAGCCCATTTTGTTGCAGGGTGGGCCCAAATTTTATTTCCACCTCAAATGCATTTTGGGACACATTCTTGGGCCTGAATTAGTGGGTCCAATATATTTGAGACCATCTTGGCACAACTTTTTATTGGGCACAATTTTTGGGAAGGGGCCAGAATTTTCAAGTTGCAATAATTCCACAACCTTAAATCAGATTGTATCCAAACTTGTAATACCGTTGTTGGTTAATAGCTGGTATATGTGGGTATAAATATTATGATATTGGGTGATGAACATACAACACTTTCATATTCCACTAAGCAAGGAACCATAGTGACCGTTGGACTCTTGTTAATATACCTTGCAACATCTTTGTCCTGACCTGGTCAGAAGCAGCGTGCCTTAAGGATAGAGAGGGTCCTGCCAATGCCTTGATGTCATCAAACAGTTCACACTGTTGCTCTTGGTCCACCACAGTGAGCTTCTATTCAAAGAGATATCCCACTGTTGTCACCATAGTCCAGTGCACAAAACTGTATTTACAAATGTTTAACCTCACAGGTCCACATTTATTCACCTGGGTTAAGACAGGAAATTGAGAATAAAGTTTCTTTCCAAAAGCCAGCAATTCAACCTGCAACTCTTAGAGCAGAAGTGCATCGCCATATCATTTTGCCGATAATGCTGTTCAGTGTGTCAACGTGGTTTCTGCCACCAACCCTAATAAAGGTTTAAAATAGCAATGAAACTCCATAATCGTACTTTATTTTAATCCTTTGTTATTTTACAATATGCTGGATACGTAGCATCTGGTATTTCATTTGCCAGTTCATACAGACTTTCAAGTTCAATTGATTCCTATCCAAATGAAAATATCTGACAATGAATATTTTTTAGTTTAATTGTTTCTTCATTTTGGCTCGATACTTATGCTTCCTAGATAAATGCACAAAGAGAAACAGCATGTGAGTATTGGTCATACTTTTTCATACAAACAAATATAACTGTAGCAAAACTAAATGACTTAATTTAGTAATCTTTTTCATGCATTGTTCTTAGTTATTCTCAAATACTGTTACTTAGTTCATATTCTCATGTCTCTACCCCTCCAAGTAGGATTGAATTTATGTGAGATATTCTAAGTTTTGCAGATCAGAGAAGTACAGGGAATATTGTAAAAGGATCTGGGACGTGAAACCCATTTGTAAGCTCTGTAAGCAACTTATTAGAAGCTCTTGACTGTAATCTTTTGTGCGTCCAAAGAATCTGGATTTTGTAATTTATCATGAAATGACGTGAAGGAGGAAATCAAAATTAGTGAGCTTTGAAAAGCAAAAGATTTAACTGGATCATAGATGATGTTTGTCAGGTCTGGACAAGGTTTGTGCATAAGAACATTTATTATTTAAGAAAAATTCCAACAAAAGTGAGATTGAGCTGCAATCCTTTTTCTCTTTTTCATTTCATTTCAAATTTCTATCATGCTGTTGAGAAGATTAAAGTATAGGTAGTGCCTCCGAATTCAAATAAAGAGGCATCAGCTTTATTATCACTGTTCACAGTCAACTTCCAAACAGAAAATAACCAATTAGGTGTAAGGGCATATTAAACATGTTTGGGCAAGAGTCAAGTATTCAAGTCATCAATATAATTTTGTTTTAAATGTGTCAAATTACTGACAAATTTCAATAGGCTACTTTCCTTTAGCAGCTTTTGCGTTTTGTTGCCGTTTCCCACCCTTTTGTTATGTCCATCAAGATTTTAACATGTTTTCATCACAAAATAGCAAAATAAGAAATTAGCCAACTTTTTTCCCTGCCAAAAGCGTTAATTAGCGAGTAATTAAGGACTTCTGCAGATAATGAGTATAGTGTCATCCTAAAAATTCCTCATATAAAATTAATTACACGCAGCTCCCAAAATCCACTAGTTTGAATTCAACCAATCAGTGAATAGCTAACATGTTTATTTATAAGCCGTTGCTTAAAATAGATTCATTCACAGCAATCCGAAAAAGTTGCATTGGTATCACAGCCATGCACAATAAACACAAATAAAGCTTGGTGTTGTAGTACATATTGGTGTACTAGGGTGCTTAAGACGCCAGCAAAGTAAATTTATTTACCACATTATTCAATGACGTTCATAGAATTTAAATTTTCATATGATGGCAGGGTTTATTTCGATCCTAACGGAAAATATCTTCAAGAAAAACAATGTTCAAAGTGGTAAATGTTTCGACTTTTATTCCACCATTTGAAGTTAGATTTGAATAGATACGCTAGTATGTATGTCGATATGGCATCGTGGGGTTAACGAGGTTGAGAGAATCATAAAAAAAAGGACGTAAAAAGATGCTTTAAGATTTCAGCGAGAGTTACGTTTGTCCGTCCGTGTGTGTGTTTGTGACACTTGCTTGGGTACACTGTAACTCAAAAGGGAAAGTTGGACTAAACTCATACTTGGTATATAGATCCGCCATAGTGAAAAGGTGTGCCCTATTGTTTTTGGTGCCTGTGAAGGTCACCAAAGGTCAGTTAGAGGCCAAGTTATCAGAGCTCAAGGTTTTTTAATAAGTACAGTTAGGATGGTCGTACAGACTTGTCATGTTGCTTTTTGGAATCAGCGTGTCAAACTACATCTGACCGTGAGGTCAAAAGGTCAAATCTTAAGAATATGCTCATTTTAGGAGATACAGGGAAAAACAAAAAAACTTTGTCAATGTTTTGATTTATGATAGAGCTCTTTGTGCTCTATAGAGTAAACCAACTTCCGCTTCAATCAGACACCCAGTTATCAAGTAATAAAAGGCCAAAGGTTGGTTTTGATACCTTATTAGCAATAACATTGTGTGTGAACATTGGAGCACATATCAAACTTAGGACAGATTTCACATCATCGATGGGAACATTTTTGATGAAAACCATCAGGTCATCCAAGGTCATTCAAGGTTGCTTATGTGCAAAAACCTGCCAACTTATGCTAATTTTTGCAACAATTTTGAGTCATGAAGTCTAACATGGCTGATATATTGGGGAAAGTTGTGAATGAAGTAGGGGCATATTTTCCAAAATAACCGTTATGTGATCCAAGGTCACAAAGGGTCAATTATGGGTCAAAATGTTTTTCTTTTGGTAACTACTTGTGAAACTCCCACTGACAGGGTCCGACATGGTTAATATTTTGGGAATAGTTGTGAATGGGGTAAGGGATTGTTTCCAAACATAATGGTTATGTGATCCAAGGTCAACAAAGGTCAATTAGGGGTCAAAAACTAGTATTTTTGCATTAACTTGAGAACAAAATGTCCTTCAAGGTTGGGAGTTACGCTATTGTAATCCAGTAGTCGACCCGCATCTAGGTGACCTTTGACCGCAGGTTGACCTCCAGTGACCTGTATTAGTTTCTTTCAAGTTGATTATTTGAAGTTTCGTGGCCACATTCCGATCTAAATTGTCCATAAGTTGAATCCTCTGCAACCTTTGTGTGCGAAGTTATTAGAGATCAAGGTTTCGTTGGTTTTGTTAAAAGTACAGTTAGGATGATTAGCAATAATAATGTGTGTGTTCATCTGCTCCCTTGTAAATATTCCTTACAAGCAAGGAACCATATTGCCCTTGTTAGATTAGCATATTTGGTACAAAAACATATTTTTCACAAATTTCCAACTTCCTGTTGAGAGTCTTTCACTGTTGAGTTATCATTAAAGCAACTACTAAGTATGATCGAACAAATATATATAATTATCTTCAACCTTTAAGTGTAAAAGGGTTTTGCAAGATCAGGTAGTTCCAAACGCCTTATATTGCATTTAAACTCATCTTCTCATCATGTACTTTAATGAATGATATTGTTTTTATTTGTATATAAATGTAAATTATGTAGAGTTTTCTTTTGTAATTGCCATGCGCTACTGGCACGATATATTACCTGTTAGTGTTCTAAAGTCAGAACTTCTCATGCTTTCAATGCAAGTATTGTAGGTGTAGAAATGTCAGTAGAGAGTCTAGTATTGAACTTGTCGATCAGGTGTTGAAGTTGCATAATTTTGTAGAATGGTACTTGATCTTACATCAAAACATTTGAGGAGATTGGTGTTTTATGGGGAAGCCCTGAGATAATCCCTGAAAATTTAATAAATGAACATATTTGCCTTATTTAAGCTCATGATATGAGATCCTTGAATTTCAAGGGTAGGTACTGAATAGATGTGATGTTTTGTAAGAAAACTG
Organism: Apostichopus californicus; assembly: GCA_020650975.1. Classification (NCBI taxonomy): domain Eukaryota; kingdom Metazoa; phylum Echinodermata; class Holothuroidea; order Aspidochirotida; family Stichopodidae; genus Apostichopus; species Apostichopus californicus. The sequence continues at coordinate 4,262 of JAIPMN010033068.1, forward strand.
AATTGCTTGTGGGAATGAATGTAAAGTGGAATAAAACTTTAGTTCCTTCCCAAATTTAGAATTAATATTTCTATTTTGAATTCATATTAGGTACTAACTTCATGGAACTTTGTAGATGCAATGTATTGCTCGAATGTGCCATTTGTAACCAAAGTACCTGAAGATCTCAAGTTTACTGGAAAAAATTCCAATTGTTTATAGTTTTCAAAGTGCACAGCTCTCCACCTTCTGAATGCTCTATGCCTGACATTGTGGTTTCTCCAATGCCAATCAAGGATGCATATTAGTCATGGGAGTGAGTCATGGGAGCCACGGGATCTCATTTTTAATGAGATCCCGGTTCAGAATCACAATGTGTGACTTTCTTTTCATTTTCTTCTTCTTTTTGATTCCTTGCCTGAAGGCTCAAGGAGAATATGCGATGGTGATTGCGTGCGTGTGTGTGTGTATGTGACGCCCTTGGCTCGTAAACATGATAACTCAACAATGGCAAGTTGGATTAAAGTCATACTTGGTACATAGATGCGCCGTACTGATAGAAGAACCCTATTGAATTTTGGTGCTCATCTCATGAATAATAATGAGGTCACGGGGTCAAACGTAAAAATCTTCAATTGCTTATAACCAAAAGTCAGAATTTATTTATACTTGGTATTAATCTGTTGGTAGATAGCGGGTACATGGTGATGTTGATATTATGCATATTTATTAGGGGGCGTGGTTAATTTGATTTTCACTAACAAAGCTTGTAAACACGGTAACTGAGCAACGACAAGTTGGATTGAAGTCATACTTAGTATATAGATGCGCCATAGTGAGTAGATGAACCGTATTGATTTGGTGCTCATTTCATGAATAATAATGAGGTCACGGGGTCAAACCTGAAAATCTCCAAATGCCTATAACTCCGCAACCGAAAAGCAAGAATTTATTCATACTTAGCATTACTATGTTGGTAGATAGCTGGTACATGGTGATATATGTTCAAGTTGATATTATGTATATTTATTAGGGGGCGGGGCTTAAGTTGATTTTCACTAAAATAGCTTGTAAACAAGGTAACTGAACAACGAGAAGTTGGATTGAAGTCATACTTGATACATATATGCGCCATAGTGAGTAGAAGAACCCTATTGATTTTGGTGCTCATCATATCAAGAATGTTAATGAGGTGACAGGGGCAAATGTAAAGAATTTCAGAATTGAATCATACTTTGTGTGAAGGTATATAGCTGGTACATGATAATGTATGTTCAATTTAATATGATGCACATTTTTTAGGGGGCAGGGCTTGCTAAAAATAGCTTGTGAACATGGTAAGTTTACATATTTAGTAGGTAGGTCCACAGTCAGTGAAAGAACCTTGCTGATCAATGACGAAAGCTTGGGATTATAATCTCAATTGGCAAGGAATCACAATAAACCCACTGGCTTTCTGTTTTGTTATCATTTTAGGTAGCGAGCCGCAATGGGAGGAGCAGTCTAATACTCATTATGAGCTGGGTGAGCACAATCGTGTGATTGAGATTCAAAGTTCTAGCTGGGAGAAATTTGTCATTCTTGACAAAATAGTTGAAGCCAAGAACATCGTCGTGTATGCTGCTGGACGCTATGGTCCAACGGACTCCATGTATCTTGATATTGGCTATTACTGGGATTTAGCACCTTGTGAAAAGGTGAGTGAAATTCATTGCTGAACGTCGTAATTGAATTTATATATCTGTTATCCTTCCCGGGTGACCATCTGCTTATCTTTCTTTCTTCAAAGGTTTCCAAACTGAACAATGCAAAGTTGCTACATGAAGAACCCATGGTTTTTTGCAATGATGGGAGACATTTGCAAATTTTATTGAAGAAATTTACACCAATGAATTGGACTTGCAGTAAAGGAAAGAACCCACAGGTATGTTTATATGTCAACCATGAAACGGTGCACACATTAAATTAAAACTTTGAATTTGTTACTTTTGTACTGATTAATTAATAAGCCAAAGTTAGTGAAGTATCACACCTCACCCATGTAACAAGTTGCTCTTTTAGAAGTAAACAAAACTTGCTTCAGAGTGAAAGAATTCCATGTCACGGTAAATTCTAGAAATACACGCATCAATGATTAGCTAAATATAAGTTGATTCCACATTTAGAGCACCAAATCATATCCGTTGTAATTGAGCAAATGTTTGAACTTAAAATTAGTAAATGCTTGGGAGTTAAATTCTTTCTTCTTATTATTCTACCTCAGGTGATATCCTTTGAAACAGTTGCCATTACCAAAGGGAGTTTTTGCACATTTGAGCTAAACAAGACAGAACCTAAGGGAACAGATACATGCAAGTGTCATTTCAAAGCCGGCCAAGCTCCAAATCTTGAGGACTACACCTTCCTGCTCAAGGTTTGAACTTAATCAAATAGATCCAGCTTTAAAATGATGCTTTGATGCAGATTAGTCTTTCAGCATTTGTTTGTCATGAAATATTCCATTGAACAACGATATTGTGTATCCTTAACATAGGGAAAAGGATGTTTAAGTTTTGAAGATAATTTAATAGACTGTTTCAACTTATTTTTAATTACTGTTTTGTGTGTGTTGAAATTGAAAAATGGTATCAAAGAAAGACTAGAGTAGATGTATTTTGTAAAATAGATAACCAAACTTTGTCTGTCATGCACTTATATTGGAAGGGTCTTGAAAGAGGTAAATTGATGCATAAAATAAACTCAATATTTTCAAGCCATAGTAATACCTCAGAAAGTACCAACATGTAATTTAAATAATGGGTGATATGGTACATGGGTTATCACTTGTAATATTTAAGTATAGACTTGGCTGAATGATTCTTGAGTTTAAGTTTCAATAGAAGACCAAGAAAAGTGCAACGAAATTCTCCAACACATTTTCTAATATAACAAACTGTCATGTATTCAGAATACTTGTATGTAGTTTCTATATTCTGACATACCGTCCTCTATTCTGTTAATTGTATGAATCTGTTGAATAAACAAGTTGATCATAAGATGGCTACCTGACTACATCAAACATATTTAATACAAACCGTTCCAGAAAAATCATTAATAAGATACAATGTGAATTAGGAAGTACATTAGATAAGTTTTAGGTAACTGTGGAAGACAACATAGGGACCGGAAGGATTACTTTCCACAAGAGCCTAAAAGCTGTGTAGTAATATGTCAATGTTTTAAAGAACTTTATTTAAGATTTTCCGTTTAACTGCGTGGTGTGTTTGTCAGGTTCGCAGACGCATGTGTTAAAATTGCTATTCGTAGTGGAAGACAAGAAAAAGAAAACACATAGAACATCTTTAAACTTACTTTTTTTTTAAATTTTTAAGTAAACTATTTAATTAGCTCCCTGATCAGATAAGCAAGACCCCAACTGAAGTATAATTTAAACTAATAGCTTAATCCCAAGTTATTGTTAGGATATATGCTATTAATCACAACAATGCAAATGTAACATATCAGGTCAAGCAAACACCTGTGCGTTTCTGATACCTTATGTCGTCAGCTTTGCTCGTTGAAAGTGAGAAGTATTGGCATGGCCCAGATATTCTTAAATCACAGTTCACTAAAACATTTTACTTTCTGCTAAGCCACCGATCCACCTTATAAAAGTACTCCTTCGGCACTGACTGTCTATCATGAACAATTAATAGCACAAAAATAGGATACACCACCATCTTGACGTCTATTAGGAAAAACAACTTTGACTTAAGTTTTACCCAACATCCATATAACACTGTTTCTATGAAGCACCTTGTTCTGGGTTATCATAACCCGGCTGAATGTATGAAGGCAATATTATAACATTGTCTTAACTTGTTGTTGTGTTTTTGTAGAGTCAGTTACAAACTGTATTTAGAGCTTATACTAATAAACTGTTTACTCTTAACTAGGCACCTGACCCTTCAAGTGTTAAACAGCCCAGCATATCAAAGAAACAAGTAGCTGTAAAAGTGGAAAGGTCCACAGCTGGAATAGAATCTCCAGACCTTGTTGTCACAACTGATACCATCAAGGTAAATTTACTTGATCCTGGCTCATGAAATAAATCAGTGACAAGTCAGTGGTGATACCATTCAGGTAAACTGAGTTACCTTTAATAAGAAAATGACCCCATCAGCTACTACAGACTGCTCTCAAGCGTGTCAGTTGGTAACGTTCAGATATTATGTCATTATAAGTGGAGAGTTGCATGAACTACCAACAAGAACAAGAAAGGTACACAAGGGTTGTTACACAAACATTGATGTCAGTTGATTCCATGTTTAAGGAGAGATATATATGAACTACCTAAACGAACATAAAACTACACATGACTGTCACACTAATAACAAAGTCAGTTAATATGGTAAATGTAGCTGTCTAATTTCTCTGTTACTGGTAGCTGTTTGGATTACTTTATCACATGATAACTAGAAGAGGTACATACGAGATGCCACAAACCACACAAAAGAGACACAAAGGCTAGTACAAATTATAACTTTTATTTCAGCGCATACCAACTCGATTGTTTAATGGCTAAATGGATTGTTTGAAATATGCTGTTTTTGGTTTCCATGAATATCGTAACCTTTGCATTCATTATGGCATATGTGTGTATGTCATAGAAATTAATAAGGATAGAATGACGTCATGCGACATATACGGAAGCCACTCATCAAGTGGTGGCGCTTTGTGTGTACGGCAAGAAAGGACCAGCGCGTAATACAAATACTACGTCTTTGACAACTAAAGTGATAAAGTTGTCATAAATTACTCGAACGGTGATATCGCGTGCCGCATTTGGGTGAAAACTCGTAGACAATTTCGCAGTGGACTGTAGTTTCACTTAGTAATTCTTAGGAAGCGATAGTAGAAGCAATTACATAGGAATCTTAAATAATTTACTAGTGTCGTCTGCTAATTTTTTGTATTGATTTTCAAGGGACCCGGGATATGGTAAGCCTAGACCCCTATACCGGCTGTCCTTTAGGATGCAATATGACAAAAACCTAATAAAAAAAATGCTCACAACCTCATTTTACTTAAAACTGTATCCCTAACGATAGATCCACATGCCGAATAACATGGGATGACTGTTATTTCCTGGGGTTAGCCTATCACTAACACTTCAATAATAGGGACATAGGCTAGCCTAACTTAAGCTAGGCCTATGTACGTAGACGCCTTGCCCTGGTGTAACTTAGGTTAGCCTAGATCATAACTTAAGCCTAGAATATTTCAGTCTATTGAACCAATATTCAAATGCATTCTCCATTTGCAACGTATTCCCAACACTGTTAATTGTGGCAAAAGGGCATAAGCAGTATAGCCTATAGCCAGCTATCTGGGTGTTGAGGTAAGCCAATTGCCCGCTCAGCCTAGCCTGGTATGTTGTTATGGACAGTAAATTTATAGGCTATTTGCCTAAATTTTCTCAATTATGATTTTAAGGCCTAACGATATTCACTTACCATGCATGGACAAAGCTTTGTAGGTAAAATGTAAAAACGACACTCAAGCCACTACTCGTGCTAGCATCTCAGTCCTTTGATGACTGTGACTAAATGTAGACATCCATCAAACTATTTGTACTCTCACTTGATAAGGTGGGATATGTTATCCTGCATAAGCTACTACCCACTTTGCAACATTAAAATTAAACTGAAAACTGCATGCACAAACTAATATGGAAGTATTACACAAAAGTAGGTATGTGTTGGAAGGGGAGGGTGTTGCTTTTCCACAGTATTTTCCAGGGAAAACTATGACATTATCCAAGTGGAGCACTAAAATAATATAAGAAAGAATAATATCTCAGATAACAGAAATTACACTTTCCAGACATTAAAAGTCGCATTAAACAAGAGCCGGTGTATAATGTTCCAAGTATAATTTAAAAATAAGTCAACACACAAGATTACACTGTTTTCTAATCTATTAGACTTCTTCTCTCTACTGCTACCAGGATGTGAGTGACCACAGAAACAAACAGCTCTCTAAGTAGTGATAACCTCTGACCCTTCCATGACTTACTGTTATCTTACCAGTGAGAGGAGGTAATAGACAGGACTGATTGTCTCACTAGGGGTGTTTAATATACATGTGATAAAAGGAGATAGACAAACAAGATAGCATTGTTTGAACAGAACAGACTCAAAGGAAGGGGGGGGGGGGGGTTGAAACCCATCCTCTGTATCTGCCCATGTTATCACGGATATTCTTTAAAGTAGGTTCGATTCCTATGTTAATATTCTCACAGATGGTGAACAGACCCAAATTATTTTCATATCTTACTAATGATAAAAATGGGTACCACAATGTCATTTTTAAAATGTGCAGAATCATTATTTGAATCCATCTCTGACAGTGCTAAAGACCATCCATATTCTGCTGTGAATGTGCAAAGGTATTCACTGTTGCAAGGACAGAAGAGGATTAAAAGTGCCATCATCAAGTGTTTTGAGAATTGTCCAATTCGGTGATTTGTTGTTCAGGTACATCAGGTACCGTAGCAACATACAATAACATTCCTTCATCACAGTGAATTCATTTCTAACATGACTTGCTTATGGGTTACTATTTTACTCCAGATCCCATCCAGCTCTTTCAATCCTTGATTCACAAAATAGCTAGTTTGTCCACATAAATCCACAGTCCACACAGTAGCATAAATTAATTGTTCCCAATGCAATTCAGAATTCGTCGACTTGGGTCTGGAGAAAAAACCCAGAAAATCTTAAAATTAGCAAGTAGAACAACTTCATTAATCTCATTATGACACAAACTGTGGGTCATCTCCTTCCAAGAAATAATTTGTTACTTAGTGACTTGCTGAACACTGTCTGCACACGTGATAATAAAGATTGTGGAGAAATTTTAAACCTATGATTGTTCTATTATGGAAAGCTCTTTACCATTAGGAGATCATTTTCCAACACATAAGACACTGTCCAAGATTAAAGTTGCAAATGGGCTTAATGTTGGTCTACCTGAAATGTTAGTCTAGGCTGTGGGATTTAGGAACTAGGCCTATAACAATGCCAATGGTATTGCCAGTTAGGGCTACGCCTACATTACTGCACTGTAACTTTGATTTGTCGCTCCACCTGCTCGAGTCATTACAGTGGAAAGAAAGGTTTTCAAAGTTGGTTCTTAAAGTTAGAAGTAAAGTACTCACCGCTCTGGTCGTCGTAGCATGTCTCTGTTGTGAAAAGTACAAATACTCTTTCGAAAAAACGGGTAAAATTAATTAAATTTCAGAGTAGAATACACACTGTAAGTATGGAGACGTACAGATGATCTGGGTTTTTGCCATACACAGAAAGCGCCCTCACTAATTGTCAAGGCTTCACTGCTAAAACACACGGCATTCCCTGTGTCAGCGTTCTATCCTTATCAATTTCTATGGTGTATGTATGTGTGTGTGAATGCATGTGTGTGTGTGGATGTGATGGCTTGCTTGAAAACAAGATATCTCAACAACCGCAAATTGAGTAAATGTCATGCTTGGTAGGTAGATGTCCCATGATTTGTAAATGTGCCCTATTGTCTTTGGTGCCAATATCATATATACTAATGATTGGGTGGGCCTTAATATGACATTGTTAAAATGTCAATACCTCTTCAACCGAATGACTAATTTAAGTGTCATTTAGCCTCTGAAGAAGATCCTGCTAGGATCGAAACGCCAGGCCAACTTACTTTTACATATTCTATTACACAGGCTCTCTAGTGGATAAGCAGTTTGCTAACAGTTTTATTTTATTTTAATTTATAAATAGTATGATGATGTAAGTAACATGTTCTTTGCAACGAGCACTTTTATCTCACAAATATTCATGCATCGGTGGGGCCAAATGGGAATTTGTGGAAAGTTGATTGTAAACACGATACCTCAACAAACACAAGTTGAATCCCAGTCTACTTGGTAGATACATGTCCCATGGTGTGTAGATGTTCCCTTTTGTGTTGTGTTCCCATCTCTTGAATATTAATGAATGGGTGTGGCTAACCATAAAATTCGTAAAATGTCAATATCTCTTCAACCATATGTCTGATTTAATTCATTCAGAGTGGCGTGATGTAACTACACAATAAATACATGTTCTTTCCTTTGTGATTTATTATACTAGATATTATACTAGATATTTCACAATACTCTGAAGACTGTTCTTTCTGGATATTGAAACATTTGGAATAGAAATAATATACTTTAAAATCTTTACCAGTGGATTAAATGGTTGATAATCTACAAGGAAGTGCTACAAATAAGAATTGGAAATGTCTGATCTTTTCTGGTTCTCACTTAATTCTTGAGCAAAATCAACTCAATTATAAATTCTACATTAGTAAGATAGTTATTTTGAATTTTGAGCACATTGTATGGCAAGGAATCACAAGCCAACTGGCTTTCTGGTTATACTATATCACTAAATACACTTTGTCAACATGATAACTGATTCATAGTACCTTCCTTTATATGTTGCAGCATTAGTCAACATATATTCCCTGTTCATTTTGCTGTGCACAAGTTCATGAATATTAACATGGCTTACCACTCTATGAATATGTTTGGGCATCGGAACCATTAAATGTTTTCTTGTTCTGGTTTTTTTTCTTGAAGGATTTAAATCTTTTGAAAAAAAGGAATTGAAGACATAACTTAAAATGAGATATGAATATTTTTTTTCTGCAGCCTCCAGATGTCTTGAGTCTATTGCATGAAAGCCTACAAAATGTATTTGCAGAGATGACAAGAAGTGACAGCGAAAATCTTGCAAACTACTTCATGTTTCCTCTGAAAGATGTAAAGGCCATCGTTAACAGCCCATCACACTCCAAGGACCTGCTAGTGGAACTAGAGAAGAAAGGGATTATACAATCTGCTCTCACTGATGAATTATGTGAGAACCTTGGGGCACTTAATATCTTAACAGGAAGAAGTAAGTATAAGCAATAGATAATTGATGGGTGGTAACTTGTAGGGTTCCAAAAAAGAAAGATTTAAGTGACACTGTACTTAATATGTTAACATCATACTTGTTTGTGCAGTAAAAATCTCAGAAAATCTTATGCTATCAGGAAACCTGATGAAGGTGAAAATCATGTTATAAATAGAAACTGATATCACAGAGCAATCATTTTGGAGAGAGCCTTAAATCAGGCCGTTTAGTTTAAAATATGTGTTATTGGTTTCATTGAAGGTCATAAGCTTTGCAATAATGGTGTGTATGTGTCTCTTTATGTTGATGTCTCATTCGGACAATTGATACCCCATATATCACAAAATGAAAATTGGATGGATCTGAAACTTTGTTTGTATTTTGAAAAATAAACACATTTTCAGCTCAACTGCCATAATGACTTCATGAACTGGGGAGTTAACAGGCTATGTGTTATGGAATTCCACCAAATTTGGAAAACATATTGTACCTCCGTGACACAAAACTGCTAATATATGTATATAGGATATATGCTTTTGAGCTGAACATGAAGAATTTCCAGTAACTTTGTTAAACAATGAAGATCAATCGCTGGATTATACCTTTAAAATATAAACAGGTAATATATTCAGGTACCAGGCCTGACGACAGGGTGGGGCTACAGCCATGGGGCCTGATGTCAATAATGGACACCAGTATGCATAGGTAGGGATGGATTAAGCTATGGCTTCCTTTCCCCAGAAGAACTCTTCATATATGCTTTAAATGTATCATGAATGTATGACGTCTTAAAATAACTGACTTAAAATAATGGGGCCCAGTGACTTAATTGTCCCCGAGCCTGACCTGAGTCTGGATGTCCCTACTTTCCTTTAAGCTTGGGACAAATTCAACACAAATGGAGACTTTAAGCTTGAAACAAGTCTAAGTATATTTCTACTTACTGCTTTGGAAATAAATGCATATTTTACAATTATGTTTCTCTGTAGGTGAACGAAGAAAGTCATCCATTAACAGATCTTTATCAACATTCCATAAGCAACAACTGACAGCAGGAGAAGAAGAAGGTGGGTATCTACCTTCTTTGTATTTAAATGAAAGTTGGTGTGCACTCCAACTTTTATTTTACTATTTCCTGTACACTTCATGAGGTGTACATGATATTGGCATTCCTCAACATTATGGAAAAACACTGCAAGACATGAAGATTGAAACAAGTCTAATTTTGTTTCTATTTACTACTTTTGAAATGAATGCATATTTTACTGTTATGTTTCTTTGTAGGTGAAGGAAGCAAGTCATCCATTCGCAGACCTTTACCAACTTTCCTTATAAAGCAAGAAGAAGGTGGGTACATACCTTCTATGGTTTTAAATGAAAGTTGGCATACACCCAAACTTTCATTTCACTAGGTCAGTATGTACACCTCATGAGGTGTACAGGATATAGACACTCCTCAACATTTGTAAATATATGAAGAATATTATGGAAAGACAATGTTTCTTGGTCCAAACAAGCAGTCATATCACATGAATCAAAGCTGAATGAGAACTATCCGAGTGGTGGTATTCTGCTTGCTGAAACATTACGTTTGTTCATTATTGTTAAAGTGGCCTGTTTTTATAGTACTGAACGAGGAAAGGAGTATTAATTGCTACGTCACATTTGGGAGTGTTTGCAAGATGATTTCTAAAAGTAGTAATTAAAATCACAGGTGAGCTAAGCTTTTATGAGCATTAAAAGCATCATGTTGATGATCACATTTTCATATGTCATTTGTCTTGTAATACAAAAACAGTTTACTGCAACATTAAAACCATGAAAGCATAAAGGTTGTCAACATGCATGAAAGTCAATGCCTGCACAATAGCAGGAAGCCTGCTCCTACCCCTTCCCTTCCTTTCTCAATATTATTACTGCCCTTTATAAAATGATGTTGTGAATGTGAACTAATCCTCGTGGTACGATGACGATGAGCCCTTACAACAGGATGTACAGTAATGTCATCATGACAGTGGTTCTTTAAAGGGGTAACTTCCAATTATAATGGTTATTTTTATTTCCTTGATATGTGATACATTTCGGGTATTTAATCGTCAATGCTTCTGCATGTATTAGTTCATGTAACCTTCTATGGTTTCAAATTAAAGTTGGCCTGTACGCCAACTTTCATTTCATTATGTTCTGTACACCTCATGAGGTGTTTTCTAACTGGGCTGTTACAGATGCATTCATAAAATTTCATCAAGTTTAAAATAAAATAAAACTGCTACTAGCATATGCTTTTGCAAAGATGGATCATTTTCAGTTACTTTATCTAAACATGAACATCAATCACTGGAAATTTGTTTGACGTCTCAAAAGAATCAGGCCCAGTGACTTAATTGTCCTGGGCCTTAACTGGGTCTTTATGTCACTACGTTCCTTTCAGAGGTAAGTACACCAGCTTTGGACAAATTCAATGCACAACAAGATTAAGTTTGAAACAATTCTTATGATGTTTCTATTGAGTACTTTGGAAATTAATGCGTATTTTATTATTATATGTCTTTGTAGGTAAAGGAAGATATCCATCCATTCACATGCCTTCATCAGCACACCTTATGCCAATGCTGACAGAAGGAGAAGAAGGTGGGTACATACCTTCAATGGTTTCAAATGAAAGTACAGGATATAGACATTTCTCAACCTAACTAAATATATGAAGAATATTTACGGAAAATAATATGTGTTTTTCTAAACCAGTATTATTCTGACATGTATCAAAGCTGAATGAGAAGTACCTGAGTGGAGGTATTTTGCTTTCCGAAAAATAACATTTGTTCCTTATTGTTAAAATGGCCTATTTCAATAGCACTGAGAGAGAAAGGTGTATTACTTGTTATGTCAAATTTGGAAGTCTTTGGAACATGATTTCTAAAAGTAGTAATTAAAAATTACAGGTGGGCTAAGCTGTCACGAGCATAGTTAGCAGTATGTTGATGATCAAATTGTCATTTGTCTTGTAATACAAAAACGGTTTACTGCAAGATTAAAACCATGAAAGCATACAGGTTGTCAACATGCATGAAAGTCAATGCCTGTACAATAGCAGGAATCCTGCTGCTACTCCTTTCTTTCTCAATATTAATACTAACCCTAGATATAACTGGAATATTGATTAAGATATAAACAGATGATACTTTCAGGTACCAATTCAACTATTTTCCCTTTAGACTGGAAGCCACCAGACACCATGACAATAACATCTTCCATATCTGGAAAGGGAGGATTATTACAGATTCCAAACACGGGTATTAAACTGGTTTTTCCACCAAACGCAGTCACAGAGGAACGCAATATCCAAGTAAAAATCATTCCACGAAGTCTTTTAAATGAGCCAGCCACATCCTTTTCAAGTAATTCTTCAGTGGTATTGGAGCTTCTGCCGAATGGTTTGCAGTTAAAACATGAAGTTTCATTGACCTTACCACATTGTCTGACTTTTATTAATGAGGAAAAAGCTAAAGCCAAGGTTTATGTCAGTCACCATGAAGAAGGTATATCTAACTTCATCTTACTTTATATTGCTTAATTACACACATTATTGTACTTAATTTGACTTCACATGATTTATCACATATAATATCTCACTTTACTCCTCACCAACAGCTGCCACCTAACATGTGTGGAATGCATTGTGGAATGGAAAAGTTGATAACATACACTGCAACAGTGAAAGTTTATTTTCTATACCACACTGCTTGCCTTTCATCAAAGAAGCTAAAACAAATAATATTCATTTAGAAAAAAGTAACTCTCAGTAAACATGCAGAACTTTTGACAAATTATTTACAACAGAACTGTTTAGTCAAGGGTGCGTATAATAACTGCAAAACTTTGGTGAATAGGATTCGGAGATATAAAATGCAGCCAACAAATTAGTTAAGTATGATATTATCTTGTATTTGAAGACATTATAGAAGGAGATCACAGTTGGTTTTATATGGTTTTTAGCTATTCAAGAACAAAGTTGATATTAATGAAAGTGGTCTGGCTGTGACCAAATGACTTGGCTGCAACACACTGAATTATTCATGCATTAACATGAAAGAGGCAGCTTTCTGACAACTCTTCATTGGGCAGTGCACTTCAAGACCGCTGCAACAGATTAACTGATGATTGTAATTTTTGACTTCATTAAGCAATGTTGAACTCTTTTTTTTTGTCTGGATCAATAAAATGGATTAGTTTACCAGCTGTATGGGACAAGCAGAGAGTCTTTGTATGTGGTGTCTTGTGTGATTGGTTTAGGGGAGGCTAGCAAATCTAACCAGAGCTGAAGGAACTCTCTTTCTTGGCTCTTTTGTCTGGACCAAAAACTAGGAAATGCTTATTAGCTTTAAAGGGTCCTGCAGAGAAATCCTTTACCTTGTACCTTTGTGCCTGATTCTGTGAAGGCTTGTAAATCTAACCACTGTTGATGGCCTGTTGCAATATCTAGTAGCCTATAGTAAAGGATCGAATGATTTGAAGTTTTGCATGAAAAACGAGAACAAAATGTTAAGTAGATGTGCAACCTTTACAAGTTATCCATTACCTAACTACACAGTGACAATTGAGAATGATTCCAAAACTAGGCGATTTTATGTTGTTGTTTCTTCTTGGGTGGTCAGGGGGGGAATGCAAAGTTGTAGAATGAAGATTATGAATTGTAAGCATGCAATGATGCAGTCCAAGTTTCCGATTAGATATGCTACTATGCAGACTCCTGGATCTTGATTTGTTATTTCAGTGCACCTCACAGCGAACAAGCTTAATAACAAACTTTCTCAGACGTACACACTTCTCTTAATATTGATAGACACCTCATCTTATCCTGTGTACTGTTAATCACTGCACAGGTGCGGTCAATGTGTCAGGATGTTACCAAAAGAAAAGAACATCATTGTTATTTACATTTACATCTCTGTATAATGATAATATATAGTAACTTAATAAGCATACTATTCACCATTTCAGCTAAGAGTAAATTAATTCATAGACAAACACACTGGAAAGCAAATTCTGAGCAATGAGATCGAATTGACACTTGCATAATGATAAGTTAATATTTATGAAATACCAACACAGGGTTAATGGACTGGTAGTTTATGGTAAAAATATTAAAATCAACACTCTTAGTAATTTCCTTTATCTGATTGAAATTCATTTCTGTAAACTTGACAGGCCAAAGACCCCGTTGGGAAGAGAGACCGCTCAGCCCTTACATCTTTCATCGTTCAAAGTGTACAGTGAGGCTACTTGGCTTTTGCTGGTTGAAGGTTATAATTGATGACAAAGAAGTTGAAGCTAAGAATATTGTGGTATTTGCAGCGAAAAAGATACTACGAAATCAGCAAATTGCCAAAGTAGAAGTTGGATATTACGAAGACATTCCTGAATGTGGTGAACCAAATGTAAATCATTAAATGGTGTTGTGATGCGTCATTCATTCTAAAATAGTATACCGCGAAATATTTTTTTGCAAAAAAGTAAGATATTTTTTCATATAAATGCACTTTTTGTGGGTTAATATATGAATTGATGAGTAAAATTGACATAAATTGTTTGTCGTATTGAAAATAACATCTAGTATATTATTTCCATTTCAGATACTAAAGTTGAATCCAGACATCACACCTGAACGAAGCCTGCAATTAAAATTTATGAAAGAAGGAGAACAGCCATTAACTATATCATTTAATGGCACTGATCCAGACGATACTTGGTACACTAGGCAAGGAAAAGAAAAAAAGGTAAATTTTGTAGTTTGCATATTTCAGTTTACAATTGGTTAGATTTTAACAGAGTACTTTAATATTGACTAGACAACATAAATTAGTATTAAATGTGAGTGTGATGCTCTACAAAAGTGTCATGTTACCTTCATTTACCATTACAAGTTCAACTGGGTTAGCTCTCGCTTGATTTATGCCCATAAAAAGCACACTTTTCCGGGTATCACTTGATCTACAAAGTGACCAAAGGTCTCTTCCTTAAAGTCATTCTTATCTTACTCCTCAAGCTCTTTGTGAAAGTTTATTTATGCTGCAGCTGCTTCATTAGCTAAAACGCGTATTGATAAAAGCTAGTGAAAGATTTGATTGAACGTTTTGGACGATTTAATAATTCTGTAAGTAAGGACATCCCATTATGTTTATCTGACTTAAAGGATGGTTTTCCGAATTAGATTTTAATTTGGTATCTAGCCAACTCAGTAAAGTTAAGAGCGGTGTTGCATGTGGATCAGACAAGATTCCCTGGTGGGTATTTAAATGCTCTCCTAATAAATTAGCCCCTGTTTACGCATCTTTATTTTAGGAAAGCATTCAAAGAAGTGAAATTCCTAGTTTGTTGAAAACAGCATTAACATCCCCTATTCCCAAAGTGAAGAACCTCAAACATGTAAATGATTTCAAACCAATTGACTCAGCAAGTATTGCATTTAATAGCATAAGCTCCCGTTGCCACAGTTAATGAAGAGTATAAATCAGATTGGGAATTAAAACGTCAATTTGCTTACAAAAAAGGTGTATCCTGTATCGGTGCTGTGCTTTTACTAATCCATGAAATTGTGTCGCATTTAAATAACAAGGAAACCACTATATCAGAGGTGTTATTCCTCAATTTCTCCAGTGCATACAATACAGTCCTTTCGAATCAATTAATTAAGGATTTATCTAGATATATTATTATGCCATGACTCATACATTGGATGGCTCACTTTAAAAGGGATGATCACGTCAAGTTAAATTTGAGAAAGGATTGTCGGATAAATCTGAAATAAAAGTTGGTGTGCCTCAGGGGGGGGGGGGGTCCATTATCTGCTTTATTGTTTACTATATACACTGATGAAATCGAATAATATGATCACATCTCCCTCACAAAATATGCTGACGACACTGCAATATCATGCAAAGTATTCAAAAGTGTATTTGGTGTGATCAATCAAATTTAATACCAACGATCTGTTAACGACATAAGTATCAACATGTGATCAAAAGAATTTGTTGCTCAATCCCAAAAAGTCGAAGAAAATGTGCTTTGCAAACATAAACATAAAGCATTAAGCCTTAAGGCCTTGTGTCAGCAAAATTGCAAAGTGTACACATACAGGGGTCTGAGGTTGAGAGAACGTCCAAGATTGGCTATTTAGGGGTACGCATAGACAACAGACTGACGTTTAACTGTCATATATATATATATCAAAGATATTAAGCGAGGAGTACCATATCGTATCATTTTTCAACAAAGGAGTGAAGGAAAATGTATTCAATTATGTTATTCTGCCGCATATTATTTATGCTGTACTTGTTTGGTATCACTTTATATCATGTAAAGATAACAAAAGACCAACAAAATTCTTAATTATACAGCGTATATATTGAAAGTAGATTACCATTCATTAAGAGAAATTGTGAATACGTCTGCTAAGATCGAATTCATAAGAATGACAAATACTATTAAAAGCAACCAAAACCATCCATTGCATGCTTCACTCAGGAGTCATTTAACTACACCCAGCAGAAATCTTATAAATCCCCATATCTTGCCAAAATACAGAATTCAGCTGTACAGAATTTATTTTATTTATGGGGCTGCAATATTTATTCAGTCTGATCACTTAGGACTTCTCATATAATTTTATGTCTGTTTTCTTTTATATGTATTTACCTTTTAGTAATCATTCTTAACAACTAATAGTAATATTTATATTTTGAATATTACCTTATATTTTAAATGTAATTTGTACTCCTTTTTATATATTTTTTTTAATATTTATACTGGTTTCAATAAACAATCAGAACATTCAGAAGGAAGATAGCTTTGGTTGCCCTCGTAGATCACATGATACCGGGAAAATTGCCATTTTTCGGGTATAAACCAAGCGAGGGTTAACCAGGTTGAACTCATAATGACCTACAGCACTCTGGCTAACATGGTATAATACTGTGGAATATACACAATTGTGCTAAGTTATGTACATACTGTACACTGTCAGCTATGGTAGGAGATATGGCACCATACCTATTTGCTCTAAAATACTGTGTCAGAAATATTTCTTTGATATATTCATCTGCAATGGAAGCATACGACCAAGCTTTTTAGCAATGAATCTGCATGGTTTAACTTCATAAAATGCATTTATTATTTTCTTTCTTCTTTAGAAGATACTTTGGCAGTCTATAGCATTATCTGAAGAACGCTTAGTGCCATTTGTACTTCGAAGGAGACAAAATATTAACTCATTCTGCAATTTTTCAGCACAACAGGGGGAAGATGACCCTATTGAATTTGAAATAGAACTGGAGGTTTGTTGTTTTGGAACGGAAATTTTTGATATGTGTATTACTGTTTTAATGGGTTTTGTAACAAAGAAAACAAAAAGGATATATCAGTAGTGTAATCATCAAGCTGTTAAGCTTACATGCTCTTGGCTCACATTTTCATAAACTAAGTGGTTTAGCTACTGTTTTATTCAGCACTGCATCATCTGAGAAGGCAGAAAGTATCCCCTTGAGGGATCATATCCTTAGTAGCATGTGCTGCATGCTGTAATATAAAAGTAAACCGGTATATCTGGCATCACTTTAAACAAAACAAATATTAGGGTGGTATAATGATTGTAATGTGTTGCATTACATACCTCACAGTTGTTAAAGACATATTTGGGTGCCAACATTGCTACTTTTGTCAGTCAGTGTTATGGATAGTCAGGAAATATTTTGATTTTATGGCCTGATTTTGGTCTCAGTTGTGCAACCAACATCAAGTTTTATTATCATCAACTTGCTGTAGTAAATTAGTTTTTTTTTCACGCTTGTAGATGCCACAAAACCATGCAAAATAGGTCTGGCATAAAATTAATCTCTCCATAATGTTTGTCCCATTCCTGCTGTTTATGCTTTCTTGGTGATATTGTAACCTCTGTATGTGTCCTTAACCTACTGTAAAAACATACACATAGAAAACAAACACCTGTCAACATATAGTTTCCAAAAACATATATGCATTCCTGCATTTTTTAACTGATTTAAAATATAGAGTGAGAGGCAATGGGTGATCCAGCCATAAAGGAGATAAGGTCTATAAAACACTTAAGACCTACAGAACTTTTACTTTTATACAAGCAAAAGGAAATGTCTAGTATAACAAAGAAATATGTGATTGCTTAATCATGATGACAAGTTATGCATGTTACTGAACATTTATTTTGCATTTCATTTGCATAATGAAAGTTAAAGAATCTTTTACAATACTACTATATTGTATAGCAGGTACAAAAAAAATCTTTTCTCTATGCTCATATTTCTACCCGATTCGGTAATACCTCCTATTTCTTCCAACTATTGGAATATAATATTATGATTTCTCAATGTACTGATATTAAATTATAAGATAAGCTGTTGGTAATGCCTCCTATTTCCTTAAAATCTTGCATCTCTAATGCTATGGTTTGCTTCTTACACCAAAAGTATGGAGATTGATTTTAACTATATAAGTTGAAAGATAAATTAGTGCATTTTGCAGCTTTCGAAAAGACTAGTTTGGAACAATGTATCTTTGTGGCAAGTAAAGTCCTATTGTATATTCTCTTTCCAAAGGTGAATCTGTCCAGAGGTGAAATTGCAGACAGTACAGTTCCTAATTGCATTTTACAGGTATATATTGTCTAAATGATGTTTGTCAAGATTCACAATGATCCAGGATAGGGGGGGGGGGAGGAAATTGTTGTGTTTGTTTGGAAGGGTGGTGGCGGGTTTTTGTGATCAGTAATGGTTCCTCTTAGCTTACATGTTTCCTCCTGATATGTACTTTACCGTTGACTTTTCTATCCCCACAATGAAATAAACAAACCTATTTGTGGCTAATCTCCCAGAAGTCTGGTGGGCCTTGGTTAGACTGTAAATGTGTAACGGAAGTTGAGGATTGTACAGATATAGTACTAACCCTAAAAGTTCCAAGTGGACATAGCATTATATTATGTATTTGTGTGGCAGAAAGAAGATAGGCAGTTAATTGTTTAGGGTAGTTTTTTGAGTTCTTGGAC
>JAIPMN010033077.1:0-16996 GCA_020650975.1 Apostichopus californicus
GCCTTTGAAGAAGATCCTGCTAGGATCGAAACGCTAACAGTTTTATTTTATTTTGAACTCAAGTATTGAAGAACGTTAGGCCAGAAGCAAGTCGTTTCGTCAAATAAAAGTACGTAAGCAGCACATATTCAGTCACATGTTTGTAGAGAATTACACGACGAAACTTCGCTTTTTATTTCTCCAAAAAAAATCGGCAGCACGAGATCATACGGCCCATATGACTCCTACGAGCTGGTATAGCGTTTTCCCATCAGCAGTACAATGTGCACTGTTCCATATAGCCAATCGAAAAATTGCGTACATAACAAGTGAAAGTTCGTATAGCACACAAATACTTTTTAAGAAAAAGTCACCCAGGAAAGAACCTGGGCACGAAAACCAAACTACCAAACGACTGATCCGCTCTCAGCCCCAGTCCCCTTACATCGGGACTGTGACTGTGTGATCATCGTCGGGTGTGCATCACCATTCCCCTCGAAAGGGAACAGATAACAGATACTACACATGATCTTAGCCAAAAAAAGTTCGTATAGCACACAGTACAATTACACAGTATGCCTATAGGTTACGCAACACTGTGAGAGGCGGATTAGAATCTCGGAAACCTGATACTTTGCGGTAACAGTACCCAGATCCGTATGCTGTTTATAGCTAAGGATGAGAATGCCACATTACAGAAATGAATATGTTGCCGCTGTGAGAAGAGGGCAGCATTGTTTTTATTTTTAAATCGGGGAATACGTTGAGACAAGATTAGCAATTTCCTAGCTGAGAGTGTGCCTTTAATATTTCAGAATGGACAAGTATCCTCCTTCTCCTTTGAATTTAATTCATTATTTCTCAGCCAATTTAATAATTAAACTGAAGAGTGTTGAAAGCAATACTGTTACACAGACGTGTTCAACTGATCAGATTCAATAGTGAACATGTTTTAAGGAAGCACTGTACAATTTATTGGTTAAATCTGTGTTAGAAACTCACACTATGAACATATTATGAACAGCAAAGGCAACTCAAGCATGTAAAGTCAGTTACTGCTCCACATTACTACAGTGCTTGAAATAAATTGAGTCACAGAACGATATGTCTGTTAGTTCTTGAGATTATGAATTAATCCAAAGCTGAAGTCTTCATTCAGAAGCCATAAAGAAAGATATTACATTATGAAAGCATTTTACATATTAGTAAATACAAATATTGAGACAATGAGATTGTGAACTAAGAGAGATTTGATGACTTTTAATCTATGAGAATTGCAAATTTACAACCATTCATGAAACTTTAAATCTGTTTGCTTGCCTGGTAAACATATTGCAAACCTAAATACTTAATACACTAGTACAAACATGTCTTTCTTTCTACAAACAAGTTTTTTATGTTATCTTCAGGTTTTAATTTGGCCATATGATTGACTTGAATTACCAGTGTATTGATGGGGGAATGAGACAGTTAAATGAGTTGATATCTGTTATTTCAATCAGTAATGGTCCAGCTGTATCTCTCTGGCATGTTAAGCTCCACAGTGTGGTTCCTGTATAGATATCTAGCTTAACTGTCTCCTTTGGTCCAAACATCACCTGCAGTCTGATAACATCCTCATCCACAGCCATAACCTCAAATCGCTTTGGAGAGAATGGCACCAACTTTGCAGTCTCACCAAGGATTGCCCATCTTTCATTGCTATAGCATAAAAAACAAAAAATATAAATTCAAACTTATAAATCCACTCATTTGTAAGGCCACAAATTTTTAATCAAGTTTTTCTTCTGAATTCACTGAATCTGCCCTTTCATTGATTCCACACAAGTATGTTCCTCCTGATTGATATCATCTTGTGTTTGAGGTAGGTTGACTGAGGCAAGCTCATGATAATTTCTGCATGTTCCTCATGGAGTGAAAAGGTTGGGGGCAGCTGGTTGTTGGACTAAGTAGCATTAGGTTAACTAGGAGAAATATACCCATTTTGGGATTAATGTAACTATTCTTCTACCCATTCACCTTCGAATACCCTTCTAAAGAAGTGATGCAGGAGTACATGATATCCCTACTTACCAATTCCTATTGACAAAGGGGCTGTTCAACAGTGGAATTGTCATGAACTTTATACATGTTGACATTTAAGGACTGAAATGTAAAAGTGGTACAGTTGTGCCATAGCATAATTGTGCCTTACTTAAAATTGAAAGTTGGTGCTGTCTGCCACAGTTGTAGACTGCCTGGGTTGTTTCTTTGCAATAACAGAGGGTTTTTATCATCAAATAGTGTGATTGTCTTGTCAAGCTGCTCATCTAAATGGGCCACAGAAGGTCCAATCTGCAATAGAAGTTGTAAACTAAGTGCAAGAGTCACCTTTCATTGCTTTAAGGCAGAAACTAAAGGTTAAACTCTACTCTGAACTGATAGAACAGACTTCTGAGATCTAGCTCTAATAACAACCTTTTTTTATGTTAACCTGTTTTTCACCAATTATTTAAACCATTAAAAAAATTAGCAGTGATAACAATGTACAATAAAACAATTAAAAACATAGTCCTTTAAAAATGAACAGCAAATTATCTGAGAATCACTAAGCATCTTCAGCATTGCTTGACAATTTGACAGTGATCGACTGACAATATCTACCTCTGCTTGGTGACCAATTCATTCTTGATTAATAATTCTGATCATTGATCATAAAAGTACATTAAGCAAGATTTATCAATGAGAAGTGTATGCAATTTCTGGATGGAGATCTTTCTCAATTTTTTGACCAAATTAATATATAAACTGGTTGGATATTTGCTTATTTGCATGTATGCACTTGTGCCCTATGAAACAAAGATACCTGATATCATATACTTCAATGTTCTCTGCTTTTAAAAGTTTTGTGCTGAAGTAAGTTTCCTCAGCTAGAATTGTGTAAGTACAATTTGATTAGCTTTGGTGTCACTGATTTGGGTTACTTAGGGTAGTGTTCTCCAATGTATTACCTGGTACAATCCACTTGAGATCAATTTTAAAAAGTTGGTCAATTATAACTGAGAAGATTTTTCCAAAATTACATACTTTTGACTTACCATTCCTAAGTCTAGTCCATCTGGAGTAAGGACACCATTTTCTACCATTTGAAGAGATAATATTGACCCAAAGATAAAATTTGAAACATTACTAAACGTTGTCCAAACTTTTCCATTCAACCCCAAATCTGCTTCTTCGAACGCCATCTGCAAGAATTTAGCAAATATCACTGTTATCAGACTCTGGGTTTATGCCATTGTAAGATGCTATTACCAGTAATACTGCATTTATACATCAGAAATTTCTTGATCAAATCCAGAAGTTGAATTGATGAACTCTCTGATCAAAGTATCAGTGCCATGTCTGCCAAGCTCCCTATAGCCATCACATTCCATTTTCAGTTTGATAGAGAACCCCTTTACTGGAATTCGGTTCATTCATGTGAAAGAATTTCTTTTACCAAATGTTAGGAAGTTCATAAAAGTTTAACTCACTTTTATAATATAATTATCGACTGTCATCATAGGATGAGAAGGCTGAAGGAGTAGGCCATCAGTGTTCATGGTTCTGAAAATCAAATCAGTGTCTACATGAATTGTATAATATCACAGCTACACAGACAAAATATTAATGTTAAAACTGTATCTGGAGATCAATATGTAGATAAATTTAAATTCAAGCCGGGTATTTGCATCTGATTTCTGCAAATTTTGGAATTCACAATTTCAAGACAAAGCTTCCTAATCTAAATCAAAAAGTATTAGGTTGCACATCTATTGTCAAAGGAGAGGTAATTTCAGTGTCATATTATAATTAAAGACAACTTATAATAATAAATGACAGTTACATAGCACCTAACACAAAAGTTTCTAAGTGTTTTACAAAGGAAAAAAGAAACATAGCAAACAAACACTTATAAGAAAAATGAAATGTTTTAAGCTGTCTTTTGGAAATTTCAAGTGTGGGGAAGATTGCACTTTATGGGAACTATTAGCAAGTTAGGTTTATCTGACATAAATATCTGAGTTATACTTTATAAATACAAAATAGTATCATATAAATATAAACAAACCTTTTCAAAAGTGTGACATTGGTAAATCCAATCTTATCACTTGGAGCTACAGGTCCCATACTGAAGAGAGAGATCACACACTGCAAGAATGGATCAGGTTCTGACTTATACTTAGCTGTTAATTCAGAAGAACAGAAGAAATGCTACTTAAACTTTCATAAGTTAATTCTGAAAAATTATGACATATGCATTTAGTGATTCTAAAGGCTAGTTATTATATGAAAATCACAAATGCACTAAGAAAGACTTGCACTTGCATGTGTCAAATTATTGATTATATCAGCAATAAATTTTCAGTATCATGAGCAATCTGGTTTCTGTTACATTAATATAATTAATAATTTCTATTAGAACATACTGATATGGCATGAACATATATTAAAATATCTGTTTCTATTGTACTTTGATATCATGTTAAGGAAAAAGACTGTGTATAGACTGTCACAACAGTATGTATGTAGTCTCACATATTGTGCATGTCTCTAGTTTGTTGGTCATTGACCTGCTACAGTAGCTGGTATGCATTAACATACTAAAAATAGAGAACTTCATGCGAGCTGCATGATCTTGATGGATACTTACGATGATGCTCATCTGCAGTTACTGTTCTAAAGTTGTCTTTAAACGGTCTTATATCCAGAGCATGAAGTATGATAGAGATGAGGCCAATGTCCCATTGAGGTATCTCACCGGGATGGTAGTCTACACTGGCTCTTGCCTGATAAAACAAGCAGTGTGGAGAAAAGTAATGATGGTCCTACATGACACCTCATATCATAGAAAGCAATGTCTTACTGTAAATTTTAAAGGAGTAACTACTGCTAAATCTCAGCAATCAGTCATGCTGTATATATGATATGGTACAATTAAATTAACATAACAAGTTATCTAAAGGTAATTCAGTGTTGTAGTCTGCTTGTCTTATCTCATCCACTCATTGATGTTTTCGACACATACTAGTTGCATGGATATGACAGCTATAATGTTTAACATATTATTATCATTAGAAGGGTGGGATATGTATTTCTGTGACTTATAAGCTGTTTTCTCTCAAGTGTCCTCACTGCTTACCTGTGTTAAATGTGGTATCTCTAAACTCTGTAAAAGGTGCCTTGGCATTGGCTCACAATATTGGATGGTAATATTGTTCATCATGGCCCCATAGCCCATTCCAAGTAACCAGTCACGGGCTACCGTTATGTTCTCTAAGCAGGCCTTTAAGTCATTCACTTCATCAGCCAGCCAGTCCTGTTCAAAGGATCATTAAAAGACACTCAGAATTAGGTAAAACCAGTTGAAAATAAATTAGAAAATGTTCTGTCCATGCCATAGGCCTTAAAATTCAAACTGTACTCCTGTGGACTGTGTCTCTTGCCACGTAGTAAAATAAGGTACTGGCAATGTTCTGCCAGTAGACACAGACACATGGTACAGTAAGTCAGTTAACTATCGTTAGTCAAAGAATCGACATGGTTTCAATACCTATCGTAAGCCCTGTATTACTGTTTATAATCAGCAAAGCCTGCCTAGTAACTGATGTCACTGTTGTACAGTAATTCAGGCAAATGCAAGTGAGAACTTGATTTTTGTCAGTAAATATTTGAAGCACTGGCATATTTCTGCATGTTGCTAAAATTTGGGCCTTACACAGACTACTGTACCCATTTTATATATATTTTTATTTTTGTTTTTTTTTGGGAGGGGGGGGTGTTCTGTTGTTCACCTTAGCTATTTCATGCCCAACGTGTCTCTTATCTACTTTTTACCCACCTCTGCTGTTATTTCATATATTGAACTACTCCTCAAATGTACCCATACTATTACCTACCTGTTCGTACATTGTCAGTCCCCACTCTTTCTTTGAGCTTCCCATTAGGTAGTTCCAAAATTCCTGTCAAAGGAAGCAATGACATTAGAATTCATTGTTTTGCCCCTTTACAGATATTCTTTATATTCAAATCGTTAAATCATTATTTAAAAAAAATCTGCTTATCATTTAATTAATCCATGCTAAGGATTTTAGAACACCCTAAAGTGAAAGAAACTTCAAAAGTAGCGCTCTGGTCAAATTATTAAATGTAACTAATCATTCGTCAAATGCAATGTCAACCAAGTACAGTGATGTTGAGTTTCACCAAATTATTTCTTGATTTTATTTTCAAGCAATAAACAATATCAAATGGTTTGTGTGATTGTAAGACCTGAGGAGCTTTCCATCTCTGTAGGAGGGAGAAGATCATTTTTGAAACTAAAGTTGCCAGTTTGGTGAATTTAAGCCCGGTCAAAAGGCTTTTAAATACAAACGTCAACACTTAGCCTTATCCTTTGACATTTGACAGGTACTTCACAGATTGAATTACCTTGTCTTGAGGAATTGACTTCTCTTTTTCCACAATAAAGTTCCATTTTCCTCCATTCTGTTTAGCGTAGTCAGTATCTGCAGCCCTGTAAAGAGAATATAGTGACAGTTGCACTTCTCTATGTGAAGCTGAAAATCTGTAAATAGGGAGGTTGTAGTGTACAATTCATAAAGGTTATTTGAGATATTTTAAATCATTACTAATTGTAAGACAAGAAATTAATTACAAACCAAGTTTTTCCCTAGGAACCACAAGATTAATTGCGTATGATTACAAAATTTCAACTGCATTAAATGAGAAGCATGAATTTTAATTTTTTTTTTTTTGGGGGGGGGGAGGATTCCAAATTCCTCCAATTATATGATTTAGTACATACCAGCATCTGTTATGAGCTGCAAGACGGTGTCCTACTCCATTATAAACATATCTGCAAAATGAGGAACAATATAGAAAGCAGGATTACAGGATCTCTGAGTTTATCTTATCTCTCTTAATCTGAAATAGTAAGACAAGACAATCCATAAACACTAATAAACATAGATATAAATTAAGAGCTTCATATGGTGGCCTTAACATATTTTAAACTACTTAATTAACTTTCAATTTACAATTGCAACATTTTCTTGTGCAAATATCTTTGTCCTTAAATTATTACCCTGCTCCATGTGGAAAAATAGATGGCATAGCCGTCCAGTTCTTGGTGTTTCCTCCGATTCCTCTGTAGTACCACCAAGAGTCAATCTGATAGTATCTGTGGTATGAAAACAACATTTCTCAGTTTTTCATATTAAATTTCCTACTTAGACTAGGTCAAACATGTGAAAAAAAATATCAAGCTTACTGACATGGCAATGGTTCACAGATTTGTGAACCATGGAAGTTTCTTTGATCAGGACCTCTACCACCTCCCCACCAACCATGGCCATCCCTATGACCTCATTCTCTCTCATTCATATTAAATTTTCTTTCATTCTCTGGACTTTGTTTTACGATACATCTCTTTTTCTACTCTTAAGCTGACTATCCCTTTGTAATCGCCAGTCAAGACTCAAAATGACAGAAGTTGTGAAATATTCATATTCATCACTAAAAAATACTCATAAATATTTAATTTGTAAATGATCAAGCTGATGAGTATATTTGGTCACTACAACCCAGTTTTTTTATTGGGCTATATGTAACTAACTTACTTGTATGGAATATTAAATGCATCTGCATATATTTTGATGTCCAGCATAGTCTCTTCATAAGTCTTATTTGGTTCCGTATTGTAGTAGTAGTAAGCTCCTAAGCAGACAAGGAAATAAGCATTAGTACTTATATCAAACAGAAGAGGATCACAGATATATTCACATCCACAGAGTATCAGTCTGTGAAAATTATAAAAGTCTGACATCACTTTGCAGGCTTATATAGTTAAATTTCATGTATAGCCACACAACCAACAGTTTCAAATCAATTTGTAGCATCAGAGAGTTGATATTGCTTACCACCATCAGTCCAGTAACCAATGTAGTTCAAGGTAACATCATTCTTGCTGTAACGTTTTAATTCATAATGTCTTTTTAGAAAGCTTCCCCAGTTCATGGCAGTCTATATAGAGACAGAACAGCAGGAAAAGTAGTTGACATTTCCCTGATAGTTTTATAGTTGTCTTTATTTACTCTTATGATTGATTGGGAACAGTTGAGGCCAACTTAGGAATAAATCAACTGTTTATTAAACAAGATGTTTGCTGAAGTTAACCTTCATTTCTTAGGTGTGGAGGTTTGTGAATTGCAATGCTGATAGTTTGCTTAGCTGTTTCTTCCTCCGTACATAATGTTGAAGGAGAAAGTTCTCATAATGAAAGATTGCTAACCCTTAATTAAAAGTTAGTGAACCAGTAGAATGACAAGTATTCAAATAACTCTCTGCCATTTTTACAAGTTAGGGTGGGAATAGGGAAACAAAATTCTTTGAATTTCCACACTCTAAAAATTGAAATAGGCATGTTAAATCTTGTATTTTCCTGCTCCCCAACCCACCACATCATCGAAAAAAACAATTCTTGAATCTTAGCATTGCATGGTGCATATAGAAATTATCAGGTTAAATGACATTGCATTTCTCTATCCTCAACTTTTCATACATCAATATTTGTCTTTTCAGGTTTTAACGGTCATTTTCATTGATTGTGGGAAACAGTGGAAAGCAGTTGCAGATTTTACAAAACAAGAAACACCTGAAGAAGTTATCATTTTTAGCAGATATATCTGCCAGGAGCATTGGTAAATCTATGTTCTTGTTCATTTCATTACAGGGAAAGGTTGATACTTGTAAGATATAAAGGAGGTAATTAATGCAGGTTAATTTCTTTTCCTCACATTAGACTGTCGTTAACTTTATCTTGTGCCTTAACTATTTCCAACTGATCCTGAAAACCACAATATAACTACCTCAGCAAATAGTGTGGAAAGGGTTTTATCTGTATATTGAAACAGAGCCATCATTTAAACTTATAAGTTTATATTCTCTCTATACACATTAAACTTATCTTTGTATAATATACTTGCCTGCTTTATTCCAGTCCCAAAGTGTAGAATTGTCTGGTGTACAAATCCTTTTGGTATTTCCTTTATTTTACCTTGAACTCCAAACATGAGGCCATCATTGAAAGGATCATGTACCATAGAGTTCACCATAAATTCATTAAATGCTGACATTATGATACTATGCTTGGTTTTATTGAACAATGTCAAAGGTGCTGAATCCATGCCACTTCCAATTAACTTCACAGGACTATTCCACCTGAAGAATGGAAAATATGATAAAAAAAACATTTTAATTTATGTTTTGCTTCCTCATGATTAAAGATGTATATTGTATGAATTAAGGACATTTTTACAATTTTTTATTATAATTTCATATTTCAATACCTAATTATTAAATCCATAAGATAAACATAGAAGATCTTTGGCTACCTCTAAAATCTATCATGTATTGAACATCTTTATAAAAAAGTAATAAACCATAACAAAATTGTTTACTGCCATCGGTAACATTAATCATATATTTACTATCATACTGTGGTAAGTGTGTACCAAATTATTTAATAAATAACACAATATGAACTGATAACTGAACAAGTATCAATTATTCTATGAACACAAGTGGTAATACTCTTGCACTGCTCCCCCAGTGACCTCTCCGAGTTTTTAGTTCCTATTGATGACATTATGTGATTCATGAAAAGGCCAATTTGTACCTGCCAACATTTTGAACTGCCAGGAAAAATCCGAAGCTCATAAAACCCAGCTCATTCTTCATTTGGTCAGAGACTTTGAAGCTTGGGAAAGTTGTACACACAACACCCTCACTTCCTTGACTTGTACCCTTCAGACCAGAATCAGAAAAATTCTGTTGGTTAGAGAATAACATTGTTTAGTATGCATTGTTTGGGTCGCAATCATTGTTGATATATCTAGATTAACCTTCCATTAAAGCCTCTTTATGCATTCAATCTGGATGGTTTGAAGAATCGTCAATTGTTTCACTGGCGGTTGAATCATGTAGGTATGACTGTACCGAGTACCAACAAAAATTGTTCACTAGTGTTTGCTCATGTTTAGAACAAGGAACACTCATGTTTTGGTGTGAAGTTTTCTCAATCTCTGTGAAGGGGTTAAAGTTAAGGTAAATAAGTATATTTTCAAGATTGTATAGCATATGCATAAACAGTTAGGTAATAACATATAGGCCAATGATGACATCACCACAGGCCAACTTTTTTAAACATCTTCTCAAGGGGTTTGGTTCAATATACCATCCAAAGGGGAGAAAAGTGTACTCTTGAATCCTTACAGTCACCCTTCTACTTTACCTTCCTCTACTTCAGCATGCCAGTTTGACGTTTTAAACACCCCAAATGACAAATTTTGCATTCTTAAATTTCATTGGCTTGAGGAAATGAAAGGAACAGTCAAACAGTTGTTGGCATTTTTTGGGCATTTAATGGTCTTTTATTTGAGAGAAGTAGCTGGAAATAGTTAAGCTCCACCGAAGAACATTTATGTCACCAATTTTGTGCTTTTCTGTCCAACCCAAGGTAGCATATATAGACCTACACATCATTAGGAGTAGGATTTTTTTTAACCATGTTTCACTCCCTAAAGTCTAATCTAAGAGACCCACCCACCAATTGCAACAATTGCAACAAAATTCTTACCCACATATACAGGGTCAATTGTCATAAAATAACAGCATATTCATATTTGGAGTTTCTCACTCAAGTTGGTGGATTTGTCATAGCAGAACTGGCAACCCTGCTCTACTTTATCATCTATGATTTGAAAAATATATGATTTCCTATACAGTTAAGTAATACAGTAAACTCTATCTCTAATTCCTTGCTTGTTTATAAAGTAAGATTTCATCAATATGATGTCTTACCATTGAAAATAAGATTGTAGATGTCTCCAGGAACACTTGGAAAGTGGTGGTAACAGCAGTTATTGCTTCATTTCTGGCCTCCCAAATAAGATCTATCTGTTGATATTTACCAAGTCTTGGACTGTGACCTAATTTCAGAACAGGTCCTGAAATAACCCTAAATGTATCATGGTACTTTGAATAAATGATATGGTGATCCGTGATGAAGGTATTCTGACTCTCAAGCCACGTAACACCATCTACATCAATGTGGTATGAACCATCTTGGTTGACTTGGAGAGTCAAAGGTCCACTTGATATTTGCTGGAAATCTTGGTGACCAAATACTTCTGCAAAAGCAACAATAGGTTAGCCAACAGCAATTAGTACAACAGAGCAATGGCTAGAAGCTAATTGAAACAGCAAAATCAACTAAACTGAAAGCAAGACAGTTGCAAACAAAAGCTGTAAGGTTCCTTTTATACAGTAGAGTTGTACTTTATACACAATTTATAGAACTGCTGGGACAAAACAGCTTAGTTCATTTAGTTTAGTCATTTGGCCTGCTGTGATGTAGGAAATATTGCTTAAATATATTTCATATTCAATTTATACCTTCCTACACAGCCCTTTTAGACATATCCCATAGTGCCCGAATTGCATACAAATTTATTTGTTCTGAATGTTGTATCCAGAAGTAAAGGATACTCTTATTGTTCATGGAATTTACCTCCCCAGCCAATCTTCCAGGGTTTATAGAATGACAAAAATTTACAACATTTTGAGAAGCTGGTAAATCCACTTTATATAATATGCATACAGAAACTGAAGATTTTACAAGATTTTGAGCAAAATGTCATAAATACTTTCCCAATTAATTTGTCCAAAGCAGAAAGGAAATGGTACATCTTGGAAATGATTGCAATATTTCATTTGAGACAGTAAACAGATGTCCATTGACTGATGAATGTAATCTCTGAAGCAACAGGGCATTTATAGCAATCACTCCTGAAAGTGTCACCCCATTTATGACTTGGCATTTTGGATTTAATAAACATTTGCCAAAAGTTGCAGCTAGCTATGAGCTAAAATTTGATAGCAATTTCATCTATTCACAACCATTGTGCAAATACCCAAATTGCATCCCCCCCCCCCCCACATATTATATCCACTGGTTAAAGGGCTATTCCGGTGGTTGACGTTGATTAACATTATTGCTGGAAATCTCCTTCATCCATGTCAAAACCAAATCCTTGTAGCATTGTGTATGCCACGGATGTTCATTTTGCAAATTTCATGATACTTTGGGAATGCAGCAGGCAACAACAGAGTGAATGATGCCATCATGCCGCTGAGCTGTAAATGTGTTTGTTCTAATTAGTTTTACATAATTTATCTGCAGAACAATTATTATTAGAATTTAGTTGCATTTGATTAAACTCTACATGCAGAGAACATTGACACTAAACAAAGATTCAACATATATCACATCACATTTCACAAATAAACTAACAATCTACCATAAATGACATCACAGATCATCTACTGTGAACAACTTTCTAGAATAAGGGAGTGTTTAGCCTATCAAAATAGGTTACATTCAATCAATCATATCTCAACTTAGATCATGTTTCCAAGAAAAATGTGAACATTTTTTTTTCTTTTTTAAAGGGTTACATTTTCTATCACTGGAATATCCATTTCAGAGAAAGGGTTTACCTCACTATCAATTGAAACAGAAAAAGAAATGTCTGTGTTTATTCTAGTACCATGCTGTTATGAAATACCCTTATAAATGCTACAATATATATGCCATTACACGTGTACAAAATACATACCTGTGATACCTATGGCAAAAAACAGAAAAACTCCCCTCATTAACTGTTCCAGCACAATTTTCCCTGCCATATTTTTCTTCAGTCACATGCAACACTGTATATAGTCTATTGCAATAAAATGGAACCACAGTTGAACAACTTAATATTAATTAACTCCTCACAGTAAATCTGTATGATATGGTATTTATAAGTAAGTAAGCAGTACAACCATCACCATTTAATCTGTTACACTTTGAGCTTTGGTGTTGTTATTTACAAATCAGTTCTGTTTAGTAATTAGATAAGAAGTAATTATTTTATCTCAGTTAAGTCGATCCTGTGCAGGGAAGGGTACTGTGGCATGTACAGGTAGACCTACATGTAATTCCTTCTCTTCATTCTGTTTCTAGTCAGTCTCATAGTAATGACAGACGGTTAGTTTGAGGAAAGTTACCCGATTCAGATGGTTTCTTCCTGTAGGTCTCATGAAATCAAAGTGAAATGCTCAGGTACCTTTACTGTTTGCTTAAGTTCTATTTTATTGAAAATACATTTACTACATGGAAAGAAATTTATGATTGTTTATTCTAGAAGACCACTGATTGGAATAAGAATTGTCTATTTTCACTGCAACTACAGATGCCTTAGCAGACGTTACGACATACTGTAGTATCTGTATTGGTAAACTTGGTTCTCAGAACATCGATGGGGGAGTTGGTCTCCACATCATCAACAAATATCTATTACACATCACAGATACCTTGTGTGGGTTTTATGAAAGCATGTGTGACTCTCTGTTTGTTGAGTTGAAAATAGGTAAAGACAAACTTATTGTCGCAGTTATATACTGCCCTCATGATTTTATTGAGATACTTGAAGATATTCTTGGACCCTTTCTTTCCTATTGCGATATTGTTTGGGGCCATGCAAGTTGCACACACTTACAAAAGCTACATATCATACCTTATTATTGATGGGAAGTCTCAATGTGATCATTCCTATTGTGCAGTTGTTTGGAACCATGAAAGTTTCACATACTTAAGAGAAAACTACACAGTATACAAAAAGGACGTACAGTATTACCTCGTAATTGATGGGAAGTCTCGATATAATCATATGAAGCCAAATTTTAAGAGATTCAACATCCTCAATGTCCCTGATTGTTATCAAATATCAAATTGCTGTTTTCACTCCTCAAAATACCCTGCTAAGTTCCTTTCTGTATTTTTGTGTAGAACTATACAGGGAACAGTACTAGATATTGCTCTGACTATATAACACCAGGATAGAAACCTTTTTCAACATAATATCAGGTATATCCCCTCCTAGAATGCCTTTCCAAATACTGTTCAACAGTCCTCTTCTACTTCCTTATTCAAGTGTAAGTTCTATAAGAACTATTTCTTAATTGACTTTTTGTAGTTAGTTTTACATTTAGTTCTAGCCATTGAAAGTAATTTCTCTATCAGATTTTCCTGTGTCTAGATTACTGTAGTACCAATATTGTTTTGTTTACATTTTGGATGCTGTTGGTTGGTGAATTAGTTTGCATTGTAAGTCAGGCAGCTTGAAAACATTACCTTTAGTAAGATCCATAAAGTATGCAACATTCAGGAAAGCAAATGCAGGACACCAAGATGAATTAAAGGTTTGGACAAAGCATCCTCTCAGTTCCTGTTTTGCTCTAATCACAATCTAAATAGAATAATAATGTATTCCTTGAAGCACACAGACATTTCTGGCTGCATATCTGAAGCATTTAATTGTGTTTATTATCGCAGTAAGTTCATAGTCTTATGTTTCTTATGATATCAGGGAGCAACGTTGGCAGTTGAAATGCCCCCTTTCCCATTAGCTCTTACACTTATGCCCCATTCCTGAAAATGTGGTCTTCGTGAACTATGGGCATCATGCAGCATGCAAGCAAATTCTGTTCTTGAAGCCAAACAATTAGCAAAACTAGAGAAAAACATCAACAAACATCAATTAATAGTTTTCTTCTTCAGTTTGTAATTAATAACTTTCATTAGTCCAAAAGAAAATGCATCCCTAAACCTTGAATCGGCATTCTAGAAACAAAAACTCAAAAAAAGAAAAATGCTTTCAAATTATGTATTATCTCACAGAACATTTTCTTATATGCTGATGACAACAGTTGAAATATAATGAATATGTATGAAATGCAATAATAGTTTTGCACACAATCTACATTTATTGTCTTTAAAGTCCCCACCTTGTTTTCTATATCTGGGTGATATGGCAGTCACATCAAGATTCATTTGAGATACGTTGTCGATTAGTTGGTGGCAACATACTTTACCAAGAAAGAAAGATCAGATACCATGAACACATCTGTTATGTGTTCTCAACCAAAATTAGACCAGAAATGATAACATTCAGCATATTATTCAAAAGATTTGCAAACGGCAACAAAACACTTAAAATGTGGGACACAAATTTATCTGTATTATACTATTTAAGAATGGGTAGTAACTTGCAACTTAGAAGCAGGCAACAGGTTGCAACCATATATAGATCTTTAGTTGATGTGTATTATTTTGTGTGATTACAAACCTTCATCTTTGGTAAGATTATAAAACCATCCAGTGTAAAACATGCTATAAATGTCACTATTGTTTAGTATCATTTGCAGTCCTGTCTCAGAATTCCTTACCTATATTTATGGCCATGTAGTTTTGAGCAAAAAAATTAAACTTCATGTAGTAATGACAGTAACAGCAATAGAGCGCACTACAGTGCAAATACTTAAAACATTTACAAACAATAACATGGATTAAACTCGCATTCATTGCAGAAAAATCTGTGGAAAGGATATGAAATTTATGCCATTGTTTTTCAGTAAAAAGTCTGAAAGGTTCTAGCAAAAGAAATATTGCTAACATTGATAAAATGTTGGTTACTACAGTATAATCTTGAGCATCAGTACATAGTTTAGTTTATATTGGAATCATGCTAAAACTTTGAACACATATATCATGTCACACAAGCAAATACATAAATGTTTTTGATTTCAATAACAAGTCTTCCTCCGGCCTCCAGTCCCGCACACTCCAGCTCCCAGGTTGTATCTCCTGTCTGAACCATCATTTTAATGACTTCTCGTGCACCAGTGTGCAGTTCAAGGTGAATGCCTTCAGATGCCACTGAAATGCTATGAAATCGATTTGGAGACACTGGTACCAGTTTAGAGGTCTCACCAAGAATTGCCCAACTCTCATTGCTACAAAATATAATAACAAGTTGAAAGCTTTGTTGTAGCTCATGGCCAAGAAGAGAATAACCTGATATTCAGCTAGCATATATCACTATATAGATTGCTTGTATAAATTATATCTCTTCATTGAGTGAAATCATCAGCTAATGACGCAAACTGTTGTTTTATAGTGTGTAGTTACTACAGTCAATGTTTGCCATTACACCCAGAATAAATCAATCATAAAACAGACATGTTATATAGAAATGGACTTTATAGGCAATTTGTATTGTGCAATAGCAGAGGATACTGATAAAGTACATCATATAAAATAGAGAAACTAGCCATGTTGGCTCACTTGATATAGATTGATGAACATTGTGAATATAAACTGAACTTGAATTGGAGTTCAAGCTAGATATAGGAGATACAGTTCATGTAGGTTGCATGAGATTAGTGCATGAGATTGGTATCAAAATCTGTTTCCTCCAGTCTTGAAATTAAATCAGTGATGCATTCATCTGGAAACATGTTGCTGTTGTAAAGTGTCAACAATATTTATTAAGATTATTATTAAGATAGATCTACAGACATTGTAAATTATCATTTTTTAGTTTGTAATTAGTTTTTAAATAAACTTTGGAGTCAGTTTCAGGGGTACATGTACACTGTGAGTCTAATAACATACAATGCATACATCCCTGTAACATCTTTAGAGTAAACGGTGAAACTTGAACTTCAGAAGATTCAGCATGCTTCAAAACTGAATTAACAATGAAGCTAGGAATGGAGATGATGACTGTGAGGCTCTCAAGAACAACATGCAGATCTGCTGATTAGTTTAAGTCTTACATGTATACCATGTGGTTATTCTGATCACCTGTAATTAAGTGGTGGAAATGTACCGAACTATTCCCTGCAAATACACCAAGTTTGCTCTTCAGTAGTGCTCATGCTTAGCAGGTTTCTCATTATGAACATGTTTTTACAGTATTCAAGGATATAGTAACATTAACTGTATCTTACTTGAATTTAAAGATTGGAGCAGTATGCCACAGCTGATAGTGTTCTTCTGGGTTTGGTCCAACTGTCAAGGGGTGATCTTTATCAAACAGTTTGGTTGAAA
>JAIPMN010033126.1:0-11174 GCA_020650975.1 Apostichopus californicus
TATATAAATACCATTCAAAATACTTTTCGTAACTTCAAACGTCTAAATGTTCATGAAAGTTGAAGTTAGCAATTACACTCGATACTTTTGCATTAGTTTTTTTTTTATTTTCAGGACATTCTCGTATAATTTTTCGACATTCTTATATGATTTTGACATGCTTGAATTATTTATGGACATACTTTTATTAGTTTCGACATGTTTATATCAATTTGGACATGCTTCTATTATTTTGGACATGGCTATATTATTTTGGACATTTGCAACAAATGGCGTGAATTCAAACGCCAAAATGTTCACTACAAATACGATATTAGCAGTTACATTCGACATGTTCATCTCATTTTTCGACGCTCTCATATTATGTTGGACATGCTCATTTAATTTCGGACATACGTTTATGAGGCTCGACATGCTTGTATAAATTGGACATGCTCCTATTTGGACATGCTTACATTGTTTTGGACATTTTTTATCATATTGCATTCCGTACTACGACCATTGTTAAAGTAAATTTGTCGGAACATTCTCTGACGTATTTAAGTACGATTACTACATGGTTACAAAATTGAGTGTCTGTCGTTATAATTGTAAGAGCCCCTCTATCGATTTTGAAGAGTACACGCATCGCGGGAGAATCTTAACATAATTTACTTGATGAAATATTTATTCATATAATGGATAAGCGTATATTTAAAAAAATAAAATTTCCAGCAATATTTTAGCAATATCCGTCTTTATTAATTTCATTATAAAAATACTTTTTTTTCGGAACATTATTAGGTTGTTTTAAATTTTCTCTCGTGGGCTGATATGTGAGGGTTAAGGATTAT
This sequence comes from Apostichopus californicus, assembly GCA_020650975.1. Lineage (NCBI taxonomy): Eukaryota > Metazoa > Echinodermata > Holothuroidea > Aspidochirotida > Stichopodidae > Apostichopus > Apostichopus californicus. The sequence goes on from JAIPMN010033126.1 coordinate 834, forward strand.
GGTTAAAGGTCCTGTTAAGTGCCACTCATAAATCTCATATACTCATAAATCTACTTTGTTATTTGAGATGAAGATACGACCCTTGTTAATGTGAATCCCATATACTTCTCTGCCGTTGTACGTAGAAATACTACAATAAAAAACATATACATGTGTATGAGTCACCCAAAATCAATGTTAATGCTAACAATCCTGTCAGTACGAAACAACAATAACGCGGCGTCATGAACATGGATAATACGTCAAGTCCATTAATCTTGTTCTTGATTTTAGACATTTGTTCAAAGTGAATCGATGTTGGTTCAATATTTTAAGGAATACAAAACAGTCAGTTTTCAATTTCGCATATTTCTTTTCGTTGTAGTATTTGGCAAAGCTATGATATTTCAGAAAAAGTTCTAGTCACATCTTCAGTAGACTAGTTGCTGTAAAGAGCGGATGGGGTGCTGCCAGTTATTTATGTGGGTATTAGAGCCATTGTTATAATCTTTCCACCCTTTCATCCTTTGCTTATGTTTTCTAACAATTGTTCTTACTATTAATTGAGACCACACTCGTTTAACTTTCAGTTTACCTGTATACTTCTTTTTTAGAAATCGCTTTAAATTAATTCAGGAAATAAACCTTGCAGTAGAATCAAACTAAAATGATTCAAACGATAACAGAAATTCGATGATTAAAGTGTTTTTTACTGTTTTATATTTATTTGTTTTTTTGTTATTTCTGTAACAAGGTAATTTATATATTCTCTGTTTTATGCAATTACTCATTTCGTTTGGCTCGAAGTTTTGTTCTCTTTACAAACTATCTGCAAGGTCGCAAATCTTGCGACAAGTGCCGCCAGTACTGTGGAAGGAAACTTCAGGATCCGTTGTTTACAAAAGGGCGAACAAAGGACTACTTTCCATCACTCGAAGTGTATCTTTTGAAGAATAAAATGTGTGATTCATTGTTGTCATCGTAATAGGGGAATAAAACGCCAGTTTTTTTAATAATCTTAAAGACTCTGTTATTTGGGGACTGGGTTAGGGATGCGGAATCGGAATACAAAGTCACCGTCATCCCGTGTCCCCCACCTCCGCCCTCCCATTTCTGTGGAATTCTTGAAAACGACAATTACCGTAGAGGAATATCTCTCATATGTTTTATATTTAAATACAGTAGAAAGCTTTAAATATGTGCTGGACTGGAAGGTGATTGGTGAGGATGATCGGGTGTTTATCGCACATAACTAGCAATTCGGAGAACGATGGTTTCTATATCTGGGACAATCAAGCAGATGGTAAAATGAAAAAAAATATATAATATTCTTACATGGGCGATGGAGACCAGTGAGGGAGAAAAAAAAACTATTTAGATTAATAACAAATTTAGTGTGTCTATATGGTTGTTTATGTACCTTCGACAAACATCTAATTAAGGGAGCGTCCCGCCAACTTGGATAAATATGATCAACCTTGTGTGAATATAAACGCTTTCTTATGGGTAGTGATTCGTGAAAAGGAGAGAAAACATTTTAAGAGGGTTTCAGTTGGTCGTGTTCTTTCTGAATATAACAGGGCGCTTTACTATGGAGTCTACTGGTAGAACTAATCCATTGACTATACCATTTGCTTCTATTCAACATAATGGCAACATTTGAAGAAAAAAAAATTACTAGTGTGGTGCCATGTTTTCATATACTGTTATTTGTTTTTTATTCGATATCATTCTCAGTGCCATTATTAATGATGACATTTTAACAAACACAGTTCAAGTTCAATGCAATTTTCGGAAACAGATAAAGTATCAGAAGTCATCGAGTTCCATGAGATATGCAGTTCACCGTCATTTGGTATAGTCCCTCAAAACATATGCATGTCTTGGAAGTAGTCTTTGGGCATAACAGATCAATGTTAAGGATACTGTACGTGATATAATAACTATTAAATTTTCATCGGCTCATTGGTGTATCTTTCCTTCACTTTCATCTTCCAATACACACACTTTCGAAAGCTCTGATATGTACTTCCATATTTAACATATGTTAGTATTTCGCCAACAGTTTCCTATCATTGTTATCTTGAAGACTTAACCTTACAATTTTGATCATTGAACCGAACGAATTTTCATTGTTGTTGTTCTGATACCGCAATCCGAACCGTGAAGATTCTTCCAGAAGATACCGCGGTAATTGTTGGACGAGTAGTCACCGTTGAGATTGGAGTAGCCGCAGGAATAGAAATGTGTCTCATAGACCGGGTTTTTGTTTTTGCAGCATCTATAATCGTTAGTACCACTACAGCCATTACAATTTGTGCATTTATGTTCACGACGATCATCATGATAATAACATGAGTAATAATAATAATAACAATAATAATAATAATAATAAGTACACAAATAGTAGCAGCCACAGTCAGAGTACTCGTATCTACCGGTTTCTACGGGGTTGCTGAATGAGTAGCAGTTGCTGGAAGAGCCCGTATTACTATCGTCTGGATACCACCAGCCACCCTGGTGTTTTTCTGCGCAATCGAAGATACTGGATCCATCATTGTCTTCATCGTGCGTACTAAATCGATATCCTGAATTTGCTCCCATTGCGTCATTACCTGGAAGGAAATAAGCAAATACTTAATGAAATTATATTTTTGTCAAATCTTCTTATTTTCGCACTGGATAATATTAAAATACCGGGGTTAGTTTGCTTGTAATTGTCGGTTGTTAGTGCGTTTGTTCTGGAGTTAGTTCATGTTTGGGCTTTACTACGAATTTGTAGGTTTCATATAGAAGTTCTTGAGCTTTCCTTTCGCATTTTCTTATTTGAAGATAGGTGAAAATTTCCAGTTTTTCTGGAGAGGTTCCAATTTTGACGATTTGTTTGGGAACCACTTGATACGTCGTTCATTATTAAATAATATATATTTGATATAAATAGTAAACTTTATGGTAATTTTCACTTTTGCGACGAATATTATATTAGTAAAGCGTTTAAAGGGTAATTGTGTGATGAGTAGAAATGTTAACAGCTAATTCTTTGAAGTACTCAAATTTCTGCCAAATGAAATGTATAGTTTTGATGTTTAAACTACTAGGGTTTCAAATAAGAAGGAAAACATGTAAAGTGTTGGATTTCCTTATCTTTGCCACCACCATCTTTCGTGAAACGTCTTATTTTTCATTTGACGTTTTTACATCCTTTTGATAATTACAGAATAATGATTTACCTATATTCTGATTATACATTTATACATATAAGAAATAAGGCTGGTCATGCCATTTTGAAATGTAACACATACGAATTTCTCGGCTGATCTCTCACAAGAACGTCCGAATTATTTGATATTTTCTATAATCATTGTAATATTATAGGCCTCCTAATTCCATGAACGAATATTCAATGGTCTAATGAAACGTAATTTGTTTTTCTTTTGAAAACAGTAAAGTCATATTTAATGAAATTTCTAAGGTTTACAGGTTAGTTATTATCCCCTTTCTTTGCTAAGATCGACACAGTCTGCATGCTAATGCGAGAAATTAGACACAAAACTATATAGGAACTTGGTTGATATGATATATTATGATTTAACGATCTATAATTATACAAGCACGTGTTAAAATGTTAGGCAATTGTACAATAAACAATGAGTATGAGACTGTAAGCACGAGGTCTAGTGCATAGTTTTATATTAGTATCTACACTATCTATATAACATGACCTGAGTATATGTACGAGTACAAACCATGTAATGTGATTAAGACTACAGGTAGTTATGCTAGAATAAGATTACACAATAACTACGAGTCTGCGTATATGATTTACATTTAGCACAATACATACCAGCATTTCCATTGTAGCCACCCAATGACAGTTGATATCTGTCTCTCTCGTTACTAATTCTGAAAGATGAATAACGGCTGTGGTATGTTGATCCTTCCCTGTTTGTCTTTTCTATTAGAAGTTGGTAGGTACTTTGGTTTGTCAATTTGTATATTTTATCGTTGCCAATCCAATGATCTCCTGTTGTAATTCCAAACCCGTTTTTGTACTCATTCCAGTTTCGATAAAAGCTGACGGAACTACTTGTACGTCGTTGCAAAATCTACAAAGAGAATGAATTAGTTTATATATGGCAAGTAAGTAATGTATAAAATGTCTCATTGTACTACAATAAGTAAGAGAAATTAATTGGTGAAGGTCAATAATCCGATTTGTTATAAACTGATAGGAAGATGGAACAATTTAATTAAATATTCGAATGATTTACTTCCAATGTTAGTGAACGAAGTCCTGTCATATAAGAAAACACAAGTTTAACATGGGAAAGATATTGCTTGTCAATGGCTAAAACTTACTGTCCATCCCCCACTAGACATTTTACAAAAAACTTCAAACCCGGAGCTTCCAGCGGGATAAATGGTATATTTTCCGTTATTTCTTCTATTCGCTCTGTATAGATCAGAACAATCTATCGGTCCACTGCGGGTACATGTAACACCATCACCTTCAAACCATTCGTTACAGTAACATCTACGGATACCATTCCGCTCCTCACAGGTTGCGTCTGCACTACAACTGTACCTCTCACTTGTGAGTACGTTACTGTTGCAAGTTATTCGTAATGAACAGTCAGAATTAATGTATGATTCACCTTCCTGGAAAGATAAATGTAAGACGACATATTCCAAAGATAGTAAAATATATGTTAATTTGTTACATTTGTAGCGACTTTTGATGACACACTGGATTAACACTAATATACGGTCATGAGCGTTTTAAATATATTAGGTAACGTTCATCGTTCTGGGTGAATCATAATTGCGTTGCCATGCTTTGTATTTTCGCTAGGTATAAATGAATTACAGGCAAAGCATTTAAAATACCCTAAAAGAATCGTACTGACCCTTACTACATTTCCTTTGGCAGCAACGAAGCAGTTGTGGGTGCACGTCACTCCGTCACCTTCGTAGTTTGGATCGCAGTAACATTTACGGACACCGCTCCTCTCATCACAGGTTGCGTGATCACTACACTGGTAACTTGCCTCTATAATCTGGTTGTTCCTACAAGTTGATCTTTGTGTACATCTTGAATAGACGTAAAACTCGCCTTCCTAATTTAAGATATTCAGCGGGAAAAAAAACTAATACATGAATTATGGCCAATGCAACATTTGCCTAACTGTCTTGCAAAGGGTATGAACTTTACGATAGTTTTATGAGGTATTTGGAGCCAACTCCAATGTACTCGAATAGTGATATGCCATACAGAAAATAATAGCTGAAACATGTTGCATTCAAAGGTTTTAGTAACTTAACATTGAAAGCTACAATTCTTTTTAATCGCAAGACTTTGGGTTAAAAAGTAAATCATGACTTGGTATGTTACATTTATGAGGGAATGCACATCCGTATGAGTAGTATTATCAATCCCATCTAAATGTAATACATGAATCGACTGACAGGTTTGCCTGCAGCGGCGACGGAATTGGGGTCCATGGTCTCTGCCTAACCGCGATGCACACGCCCAATCGGTTTAATGTAAATGTATTGCGATAATCGACAATTTAACTATTTAAAGGCTTGCTTCAAATAATATGGACAAAGAGTGAAGAGCAAAGTATTTAAAATGGCCTGGAAGAACTGTACTGACCCTTAATACACTTCCTTTGGCAATTACGAAGCAGTTGTGGGTGCACGTCACTCCGTCCCCGTCGTAGTCTTGATTGCAATAACATTTACGGACACCGCTACTCTCATCGCAGGTTGCGTGATCACTACACTGGTAATTCGCCTCTATAATCCGGCTGTTCCTACAAGTTGATCTTCGTGTACAATTCGAATTGACGTAAAACTCGCCTTCCTAATTTAAGATATTCAGCGCAAAAAAATCCAAATGAATGAATTATTGCCAATGAAAATTTCCCCTCGACTTTTATCGCAGAGGGTATGAACTTTACGATAGTTTTATGAGGTATTTGGAGCCAACTCCAATGTACTCGAATAGTGATATGCCATACAGAAAATAATAGCTGAAACATGTTGCATTCAAAGGTTTTAGTAACTTAACATTGAAAGCTACAATTCTTTTTAATCGCAAGACTTTGGGTTAAAAAGTAAATCATGACTTGGTATGTTACATTTATGAGGGAATGCACATCCGTATGAGTAGTATTATCAATCCCATCTAAATGTAATACATGAATCGACTGACAGGTTTGCCTGCAGCGGCGACGGAATTGGGGTCCATGGTCTCTGCCTAACCGCGATGCACACGCCCAATCGGTTTAATGTAAATGTATTGCGATAATCGACAATTTAACTATTTAAAGGCTTGCTTCAAATAATATGGACAAAGAGTGAAGAGCAAAGTATTTAAAATGGCCTGGAAGAACTGTACTGACCCTTAATACACTTCCTTTGGCAATTACGAAGCAGTTGTGGGTGCACGTCACTCCGTCCCCGTCGTAGTCTTGATTGCAATAACATTTACGGACACCGCTACTCTCATCGCAGGTTGCGTGATCACTACACTGGTAATTCGCCTCTATAATCCGGCTGTTCCTACAAGTTGATCTTCGTGTACAATTCGAATTGACGTAAAACTCGCCTTCCTAATTTAAGATATTCAGCGCAAAAAAATCCAAATGAATGAATTATTGCCAATGAAAATTTCCCCTCGACTTTTATCGCAGAGGGTATGAACTTTAAGAAAGTTTTATGAGGTTTTTCGAGCAAACTCCAATATATTCGACCTAGTGATTCGCCATTAAGACCAAAAAGTAGCTAAAACATGTTGCATTCAAAGGTTCATTTCAACTTAACACTTAGGCTACAATTCTTACTAATCGTAAGACTTTGGGTTAAATAGTAAATCATGACTTTCTATGTAACATTTATAAGGGAATGCACATCCGTATGAGTAGTATTATCAATCCCTTCTATATGTAATACATCAATCGACTGACAGGTTTGCCTGCACCGGCGACGGAATTGGGGTCCATGGTCCCAGCCTAACCGCGATGTACACGCCACTCGGATTACTGTAAATGTATTGCGATAATCGACAATTTAACTATTTAAAGGCTTGCTTCAAATAATATGGACAAAGAGTGCAGAGCAACGTATTTAAAATGGCCTGGAAGAACTGTACTGACCCTTAATACACTTCCTTTGGCAGCTACGAAGCAGTTGTGGGTGCACGTCACTCCGTCCCCGTCGTAGTTTTGATTGCAATAACATTTACGGACACCGCTCCTCTCATCACAGGTTGCGTGATCACTACACTGGTAACTCGCCTCTATAATCTGGCTGTTCCTACAAGTTGATCTTCGTGTACAACTGGAATTGATGTAAAACTCGCCTTCCTAATTTAAGATATTCAACGGGGAAAAAAATAATACATGAATTATGGCCAATGCAACATTTGCCTTACTATTCTAGCAAAGGGTATGAACTTTACGAAAGTTTTATGAGGTATTTGGAGCCAACTCCAATGTACTCGAATAGTGATATGCCATACAGAAAAATAATAGCTGAAACATGTTGCTTTCAAAGGTTTTAGTAACTTAACATTTAGGCTACAATTCTTTCTAATCGCAAGATTTTGGTAAAAAGTAATCATGACTTTTTATTTCATATTTATAAGAGAATGAACAAAGGGTATGAACTTTAAGAAAGTTTTATGAGGTTTTTTCGAGCAAACTCCAATATATTCGACCTAGTGATTCGCCATTAAAACCAAAAAGTAGCTAAAACATGTTGCATTCAAAGGTTCATTGCAACTTAACACTTAGGCTACAATTCTTTCTAATCGTAAGACTTTGGGTTAAAAAGTAAATCATGACTTTGTATGTTACATTTATGAGGGAATGTACATTCGTATGAGTAGTATTATCAATCACTTCTAAATGTAATACATCAATCGACTGACAGGTTTGCCTGCACCGGCGACGGAATTGGGGTCCATGGTCCCTGCCTAATCGCGATGCACACGCCACTCGGTTTACTGTAAATGTATTGCGATAATCGACAATTTAACTATTTATAGGCTTGCTTCAAATAATATAGACAATGAATTAAGATCAAGGCATTTAAATGGCCTGGAAGAAATGAACTGACCCTTAATACGCTTCCTTTGGCAATTACGAAGCAGTTGTGGGTGCACGTCACTCCGTCCCCGTCGTAGTGTTGATTGCAATAACATTTACGGACACCGCTCCTCTCATCACAGGTTGCGTTATCACTACACTGGTAACTCTCATCTACAAGCGTGTTGTTCCTACAAGTTGATCTCCGTGTACAACTCGAATTGACGAAAAACTCGCCTTCCTAATTTAAGATATTCAGCGAAAATAACCTAATGAATGAAATATTGCCAATGCAAATTTCCCCTCAACTTTTCTCGCAAAGGGTATGAACTTTAAGAAAGTTTTATGAGGTTTTTCGAGCAAACTCCAATATATTCGACCTAGTGATTTGCCATTAAAACCAAAAAGTAGCTAAAACATGTTGCATTCAAAGGTATATTTCAACTCAACACTTAGGCTACAATTCTTTCTAATCGCAAGACTTTGGGTTAAAAAGTAAATCATGACTTATTATGTAACATTTATGAGGGAAGTAACATCCGTATGAGTAGTATTATCAATCCCTTCTAAATGTAATACATCAATCGACTGACAGGTTTGCCTGCAGCGGCGACGGAATTGGGGTCCATGGTCCCTGCCTAACCGCGATGCACACGCCACTCGGATTACTGTAATGTATTGCGATAATCGACAATTTAACTATTTAAAGGCTTGCTTCAAATACTATGGACAAAGAGTGAAGAGCAAAGTATTTAAAATGGCCTGAAAGAAATGTACTGACCTTTAATACACTTCCTTTGGCAGCTACGAAGCAGTTGTGGGTGCACGTCACTCCGTTACCGTCCCCTCCTTCCTAATTTAAGATATTCAGCGGGGGAAAAAACAAATAAATAAATTATTGACTTGCGGTTGTCACAGTGAAATGTACAGCATTGAAAGAATTGCTGGCCAATTCCAATGTCTTTTTCTGGCAAAGGGTATCAACTTTTAAGAAAGTTTAATGCGATCTTTGCAGCAAACTCTGATATTTGGTGCTTAGGGATCGCCACAACTTTTTTGTTTAAAGTAGCTGTCAAATATTGCATTCCTTGAAGGTTTATTGCAACTAAAAACTCAAGTTACAATGCGTTTGAAACGCACTATTAAGGTAAGAAGTATCCTATACTATTTTTTAAGGTTTATAAGGGAATGCACACCCGTAGATTATTCTTCCCGACTAAATGTAATACATCCCTTGACTGACAGTTTTGCCTGGCCTGTCGAATAAAATGGGGTCCATGGTCCCTGCCTAACCGCAATGCACATGCCACTCGGTAATCTGTCAATGTATTGCAATAATCGACAAGTTTAACTAGTTAAAGGCTTGCTTCAAAATATTTTGACAATGAATTAAGATCAAGGCATTTTAAATGGCCTGAAAGAACTGTACTGACATTTGATGCACTTCTTTTGTCAAGATGGTGGCAGTTGTGGGTGCATGTCATTCCGTCCCCGTGGTAGTGTTGATTGCAATAACATCGACGGACACCGATCCTCTCATCACAGGTTGCGTTATCACTGCACTGGTAACTCTCATCTACAAGCGTGTTGTTCCTACAAGTTGATCTCCGTGTACAATTCGAATTGACGTAAAACTCGCCTTCCTAATTTAAGATATTCAGCGAAAAAAACCTAATGAATGAAATATTGCCAATGCAAATTTCCCCTCGACTTTTCTCGCCAAGGTTATTGAGGTATTTGGAGCCAACTCCAATGTACTCGACCTAGTGATATGCCATAAGAAATAATAGCTGAAACATGTTGCATTCAATTGTTTATTGCAACTTAACACTAAATCTACAATTATTTCTAATCGCAAGACTTTGGTAAAAAGTTATCATGACTTTTTATTTAATATTTATAAGAGTATGCACACCCGTTTAAGTGGTATTATGATTCCCTTCTAAATGTAATACATCCCTTGACTGACAGGTTGCCTGCAACGGCGACAGAAGCGTCCATGGCCCCTGCCTAACCGCGATGCTCACGCCACACGGTTATCTGTAAATGTATTGCGATAATCGACAAGTTTAACTAGTTAAAGGCTTGCTTCAAAATATTTTGACAATGAATTAAGATCAAGGCATTTTAAATGGCCTGAAAGAACTGTACTGACATTGAATGCACTTCTTTTGTCAAGATGGTGGCAGTTGTGGGTGCATGTCATTCCGTCCCCGTGGTAGTGTTGATTGCAATAACATCGACGGACACCGATCCTCTCATCACAGGT
>JAIPMN010033135.1:0-10142 GCA_020650975.1 Apostichopus californicus
AAAGCAAACAGCAGATATCACATCATACCAGTGAGCATGAGAATGGCGTTCCAGGATGAACAGCCTCAAAACTGCCCGACTTGCCCGAAAAAAATAACCAAAATTTTCGCGCGCTCCGTGCGCGTTCAACATGTTAATGTCATTATCATATAAGCAAGCATCTGTTTTTACATCGCATGCCATCGGGTACCGTACAGTCCGTGAAAGTTGCGCAGTATACCGCGGGATGCTAATGTAAACAACGAAATGTCTTATGCAGATGGAGAAAAAGCATGGAGGTCCAATTATGTCATAACTCTCTTTTACATTAGTAATGGCGAATTAGGGACTGCAGACCCCCCCCCTGCCTCCTACGCCTATGTGTGTAGTGTTCGGTTTCGGAAATATCTGCTATTTTTCATTTCCTTCAACCAAGTTTTACAATAGAAGTTTTAATATTTCTACACCAATAAATTAACTGTATCTGAATTTTCGAAAATTTCCTCACCAACATTCTTCATCACACTTCCCTCTACTCGTGCAATTTTGACCGCTCTGTTAGGGGTTGAAGGAGGTTTTTCTATATTGGTTGTCCATAGATGAAATTTTGTGTAACTTCAAATTCTGAACAAATAATGGGCATTAAAACTTCAAAAGTGGGGCTGTCGGGTATTGTGGGCCGTTACGTAGTATTACCTACAAAAGCAATGATCCACAGGACATGCGATGAGGTCGAACATGATGTGTGACTGGTGAAAATCTTCAAAGAGGTTATGGATGGGACAAAAACTATTGGGAAATACTTGGTTCTCAGGCAAAAAGTGTACATCTGCTTGGTCATTTTCAAGCCCGAGAAGTGCCATTTCCGGTGATCTGGGGGGTATCAAAACCAGAAATTTTCTTGTACGCTACGCGCCAACTGATGGTGGCGCTCCGCTTAGATAGTAATTCGCGCCCCCCGGGTTAGAAAATCCTGGATACGCCCCTGATATGTATATTTGGATTCATTCAAGTGAACTTAGGCCGTTGGTCTAGAGGCATGATTCTCGCTTTGGGTGCGACAGGTCCCGGTTTCGATTCCCGGATATGCTCGTATGTAATTTTAAAAAGCAATGCTGTTGGCTAAGCGCAATATTCTTATCGATCCTTGTGAAATTGTCAGTAATCTGAAAGAAATTAGGGAGTTGTTCTACAATGTTATTGTAGAAAGAAAAAAAAAGAAGTTTGTGCTTGTTGCACTCACTTATGTTCAGTCGAACAATATTTAAAACGGACAAGAGCAAAGTAAATATTGACTTTTTTAAGAATTTAGTGAAGTCGAAACTTGAAAGTTCGTTCGATAATATTGTGATGTGTATTAGTCATGTCCTACAAACTTTGCTGCGTTCTATTGCGCAATACCATTTACGAAGTTTCCGATGTGCGCTACTGAGTTTAACGTGGCCGTGGATGCGTACGTGTACGTAAAAGTTTTTAGGACCTCCCAAATTACACATAAATTAGGATGGATTCTCTACTGCATTGCAAACTGAATGTTTCTTAAACATCACACGACCCAGCTGATTATTCGAGTCCTAAGAAGAAAAAAAACTACTGTAGGCATATTTCCCTGATCAAATTCTCGAAAGTCAGAGAGATTCGTGGAATAGGTAACTATGCGTAGTACTCGTAGGCAAAACCTATGTCAATATATGACCTAGGCTAGGCCTTTGAGAATTTTTTGCAGAACTTCGAAAGTGTACACTGCTTAACTATACCTACTGCTATATCATAGGCCTGTAACTTACGTATAGTTGTACTGCAATGTCGTTTTAAATTCCTCAAATTAATTAAATAGGTGTTCGTTCTAATGAGAACAGGCTCAGGAGTACTGTATTGTTGGATAGATGTACTAAAGCCTAGACTAGCAGAACAATTGCATACCGGAACGCAGGCAAGCCAATCAGAAATATTTCTGTGATATGCTGGAAATCCAACAGATGATTATATGATTATGTTAATTGCTGTTGATAAATTGATCATTTAACAAAATGTTGATGCTACGGAACCAGTAATACTTATGCAAACATGGCTCATCTGCTGACAGTGACAGTTGGGGGAAATAGTGATACCTAGGCCTAAATCACCCAACTACTTGTCTGGCAGATACTTAACCAATCAGAGTGCAGAGTACAAAATCTTTACTCTTGATGACAGAGGATGAAACACATGTTAAACAGGATCGGTATTTACATTACACTTTGTTGGAAAACATGCTTTGAAGCTAGGTGAATGACAAGTTGTCCTTCAAAATCCACAATATTCTCTCCAGTAAATCACTTAACATGCTTTGACAGATTCAAGATTAACAATAATTCATGGTATCTAATAGAATGGTACTGAGAATAGTCTCTTTCTCCTGCCATTTCTTTATACCAATCTCCACATGCAGATCACAGGTTGACAATGATATCGGTACAATTTGTGTTTATAAGTACCAAGTTAACTTTTAATAGTTGATATTGAGACATTAAATGGTCTAGTTTTATCAAGTTTGTACTCTTCTGATACAGAAAATTGGGCTACTCTCCCATTACAATTTCAGACTGCCAAGTTACTGTATGTGTTGCAAGGTTTTTGAAAGATGTTGCAAATGTAATCCCAAGGAAAAGGAAAGAAAAAAAAAAGGCTCAATTATTTTGTCCTTACTTGAGGGTTAATATGCATGTATTCTTAAAACCACTATATCATCTCTCAGAGTGACTTTACCCATAAGTAATGTTACCTCAAAAAGTAAAACGTTTCAAACTGTTTATGTCTCCACAGGAATTTTACAACTTTGCTACAGGACAGGTGCCGGTATAATTGCGGCTAAAATGAGTATACCAGCTGCTGTGTTTTATGGGGTCTGCTCCGGCTCCCTCGCTTTCATTAACAAACTAGCCGTGACCACGTTTGACTTCAGATATCCAGCGTTCATACTGTTTGCTCAGATGGTCTTTACAGCAAGCATCCTGAAAATACTGAAAGTTGCGGGAAAGATTAACTTTGCCGATATCTCTCTTGAAAGCAGTTGGAACTGTGCCATACCTTCCTTGTTTTATGCCTTCCATGCCATGTTTGCATTGACCGCACTCAGCGATCTCAACATCCCGATGTACAATGTGATTAAACGTTGTGTGCCACTCGTGAATATCTTCCTGGCATCCTGTCTCTTGAAGGAAGGGCGGCCATCTTGGCAGATAATATCATCCGTGGTGGTCATTACTTCCGGTTGCGTAATAGCAGGTAAAAATGAACTAAATTATGTTTCAAATGTTGAATTTTTGTTCTAACTATTGAGTACGGTATACAGGAGAAATTGCATGGAAACTAAACAAAATTGTACATTTTTGGGGGTTTACCAGACTTGATATGATTGGGTGAAAAGATAATAAAAGATACCTGGAAGAGATATACTTTAAAGAGATAACCATAGTTATTTACTTTACCTGAAAACCACAAACTCAATTTTATTAGTCTAGTAGGTTAAAACAGTTGATGACATCACCTCTAGAAGCGATCAAAATTGTTTAGATGGTTTTAGAAGAAAAATATTTTATGGCAAAAAATCAAATTTGCCTTGAAGTGATTCTGGGCATTTGAAAACTGAAATACATAAAACTGTTGAAATTCAAAACATGGAAATTTGTTTAATCTGCTTATCTGATGAATCGTGAAGATTGAGACCGGTTCACCAAGCCAATTTTGCAAAAAACATTTCATTAGTTAAGAAATGAATGATCGAAAGTAATTTTATCGGCTGAAGACAGATTTCATTCATGTATTCTGTAATGCTGTGCCTCTTGATTTAAATAAGCCAATGAGAAAATCCATTTATTGCATATTCAGTAACAACAAAGCTCTCCTTTATCAAGAACAACTGATTGTCGATGCTACTAGCAGACTAGTGACAACAGTGATAAGTGTGCAAAACCTATCCTATGGTCACGCATAATACTACACTTGGTATCACAGACCTTCGGTCATCTTCACAATCTCTCTCTGAATAGGCCTAATAGGGTAACTTTATTAGAACTAGGTCTCTGACTAGGTTACTTATATTATACTAAGACCTAGGTTACCACTACTAATATGCCTACTAACAGTAACAGTCAGCTCAAGTTCTGACTGACGTTCGATGAAGCTGATTGTAGGAACCCATCTTTATTATATATTCAATTCAGCAATAATCTGGCTTCTGATCTCCTATGATATAAAAATGGTTTTCCGGTGATAAAACCTAACAAGGCTAACATAGAGGAAGAATTAAGTGAAGAAGAAAACAACCAGTATCTCTACAAGTAAACTACTACTACTACTATCTAACAGGATTATTGTATATTGTATATGTACAGTATGCAATGCATCACCATGCTGATCCTACCATGGAGCTAATTAAATAAATATAGGCCATGAGGCAGTTATTTTTACGATGCTAAACAACCACGAATGTGGGAGAATCCCGCAAGGGCTTATGGATTACAACTTCATGTCGGTGGCTACCAATTCAACATTTTAGCTCAAATGTAATATCTAAAACTAAAACTTTGGTAGTATGAATGTGTTACACTGATGCCATCGCTGTTCAGTGTTGCATATTCATTTATAAACTACTCACATCTAGGCGTGGTCTAGCTCTTGTAATGAGAACCTGTTTTTCAAAAATGCTTACACAATTTCAATTTTTTACTCCGTTTCCGTTAGTTTTAACAACTATCATTGTCATTTTCAGTCATTTAAATGACATGTTTCTTTTATGAACAACACCGGTGGTACATGGAAAAACATAAGATCAGACATCTTATGTTTTTTTCTCTTTTTCAGTAAGAACGGAATAACCTTGATACAAATCAGTCTGTTGTCTCAGTGAGAAAGTTGTCAATAAATTTCCATACAAGGAATCTTATTTTGATCAATTCCTTGCATCTGATTCATTTATATCAATCTATTATTATTAATTTTTTTTCCGTCATTATTTTGAATAACTGTTTCACACGCAATCACTTTGTATACAAATCAGTATGTTGTCACAGTGAGAAAATTATCAATGAATTTCGATACATGGAAACTTATTTTGATCAATTCCCTGTTTCTTACTCATTTATATCAATCTGTTTTTATTGTTATTAATTTTTTTTTGTTCATTATTAATTTTTTTTTTTACATTTCAGGATTTGGTGATTTGGATTTCAGTCTGGCTGCATATCTATGTGGTTTGGTTAGTATCTTCTCTCAGGGTCTGTATCTGACTTATGTTCAAAAACTCGGCATCGAGAAGCAGCTCACAGCTCTGGAGCTCCTCTACGTTAACAGTATCAACTGCATCCCTCTCTTCCTGTTGTACATCCTCCTCTCCTCGGAGATCGTCGATGCGGTCAATTTCTTACAGGACTGTACGTACGAGTTCATCCTGGTATTTTTGCTAGTCATATCCGCGGGCTGTGTCTTAAACTACTCTCTGTTCCTGTGTACCACCTTAAACTCGGCCTTGACCACCAGTATCGTCGGCGTCATTAAGAGCGTGGTGACGACGGTCATAGGTATGTTCACCTTTGGCGGTATACAACCCACCGTTCTCATCATCACGGGAATTTCTATAAACACCTTGGGTGGGATGGGGTATACCTACCTCAAGTATAAGGAGAAACAGGAAGCAAGTGATTTACCAAAGTGATTAGATATTTCTCAAAGGGATCTTCTGGTGACACAAGGTCATTGGTTAGTGAAATTGTTAGAAATTATCACATGATAAGTAAATATTTGTATGGAGATATAATTTTTTTTTTTTTTCAAATTAGTGAGAAATTGAGCTGAAAATGTCTTTCTTTGCTTTACTTTATAATGTTCAAATCATTTATGAAAAAATCATTTATAAAAAACTTTTTACAAATAAATTACAAGTTGATGAACCTCTAAATTCACAGAACATTAATAACCAAGCATATATTCCAAATGTATCAGATTTCATTGATAAGTCAACAGTTATATAATGACAAGAAGTTAAAACTTTTGAATAAAGAAAAAAAAACCATATGCCATGAATACCAACTACTATGATCCACTTCCTCGATATTGGAAGTGTAAATTCTATTAATAATACCTAAAGTGAGGAACAATATAAATGTGTTAAATATTCTCATCTTGCCATTGGAATTTCCCTTTATAATCGGCTGATTGTGCAGATTTCATACTCAGAGGACTAAAATTTGTCTTCACAGCATCCATGCAATAATGTCTTTTGTTACCCAAACTTCTCAATAAAAGTGACAGTAGCAGAGGAGGGTTGGTCGCCAAAGGTGTAAATCTTGCTTTTAACCAAAAAATATTTTTGGAGCTCTGACTTTGAATTAATTCATCTCATATTTTTCTTGCTTGCACATATTTATGTAATTTATGATTCAAAATACTCTGCGTGTTTGATATGAAAATAGTTTTGTAATTTGCTACTTTTCTATGGAAGTTTTATTAATGTTTGTATGTGTTGGTACCATTCTTATTTTTGTACTTTTTACCATATGTCAATAGACATCTGTATGTGGATGGCTTACAATTCATATGTAGTTTGTGGTGCCTGAACATAGTGTAGCCTCACCTATGTCTATTTGACATGTGAAGTAGTTTTATTTAAATTTATGAAAGTAACCTACAAGTTGTTAGTAAATTTCCTCACGTCCCCCAATCTCATCAGGCCTGATAATATTTAACCATCGAAACATATGATCACAGTTCCACAACAAGGAACTTTTTTTTTACCCAAAAGTTCACTGCATTTTCAGCAAGAGAGAACAAACAAATTCTAAACAAAGGTGAAAACAATGATCTTGAATGATTTGTATCTCAAATTCCTCTCAGATTGAAAAATAAACAAAATTTGGAAAAAGAAATACTGTCCGAGTGAATTTGATTCGTTGATTTCATTGCTGGAAGAGATGATTTGGGCCAATAGAATTGGCGAGTGGTTGTATGTATGTTGTATGTTTGTATGTGTGTTTGTATGTATGTATGTTGTATGTATGTGTGTATGTATGTATGTATGCTAGTGGTTGTTCCTTAGTATTGGCAGACCATGTCAAATTGGGCTGGAAGGCCACAAGAGAAAGCTACCAAGTTAGTATGCTAAAGCATTTGAACAGAACTATCCTTGGGATGGTTGTAGTAAAGAATGTGTTGAAATTTTAATAATATGTGTCACTGTTTTTTGTATTTCAAGCACTGTTTAGAAGACAGTACTATGACCTTGAAAATGCGCTGATAATGTATATTTTTGATGTTTGTCATAAATGTCTCGGTAGAGTGTTTGCAACCTTCAGTTAGTATAATAGTTCAAAGCATATGTCATCACACATTCCTATGACAATTACAATAGCTGCCCGGCAGGCTCGGGAGCCTCGAGTCGGTCTGAGAAACATTAGACTGGTCTAACATGGATGTACCAAATAAATATTGTGACTCATGTAAGGAAGCTTTGAATTACCATATTTTTTACTGACTTCTTGTTTGTCCTATTTATTAACAGTTACTTGTCAACATAACCTTTTAATCTACTTTATGGAAAGTACCAAACGTAGAGGCTTTAATATTAAATTCCTTTAGTTTACCTGAATTTGGTCTCATTCACCAGGATGATGATGGTAGATAAAAAACAAACAAAAATCAAAACAAAACAAAACTGTTAGCTACTAAAGAGCCTGTGTAAGAGAATGTGTAGAAGTAAAAGGGCCTAACGTTTCGATCCTAGCAGGATCTTCTTCCGGAAGAAGATCCTGCTAGGATCGGAATGTCAGGCCCTTTTACTTTTACACACAAAGATAAAGGGAAAAAAAAGGACTGGAGGTTTGCCTAGGCCTTCTTTTAAAGCCACATGAATATATTTTCTACTACTCAGTCTAACAAGTATTTTATGGAAACTTCTAGCATTAAAAGTAAACCCATTGAGCTTTCATACACTGTTTTCTTAGACTATGTACCTTTGCTGGTAGAGCTATTGCAGTAATAGAAGTTGGACTGAGCAAATATTGTGTTAGTGATTTGTTGTGGTTCCATCTTACAGTGATTCAGCTTGCTAAATATTACTGGATAACTTGAGACCCTGGCAACAGGTTTAAACTGAAATACTACACTGTTTATATATTTATTTTCTATATGGTTTGTATTAAGAATATCCCACCTATCCTTATTTATTATTTGATTAAAAACAATATTGAAGAGAGAATTCATCATGTTTGTCATTTCTTATTTTCATTATTTCAGACATATTTAAAAATTACTATTTCACAAATTGGTATTAATCTTAGTAAACATATTATGAGTAGAATGTTACATACAATTGTATTCCACTTCTTTAATTGTTGATGAAAATTTCTTAGCTTATAGAATGAATGTTAATGCTATTTTCAAAAGAAAATTTATCAAATCGTATTTTTTTTCAACAAAAGTAAATCATGTTAATAGTAATAATTTCTTGGCATGTTGATATTTATTTCCCTTGTAATTAATGGGTAGAGTATAAAATATCAAATGTGATATTTACTTGCTCATGTTAAGTGGTAACATGGTGAAAATGACAAATATTCCTAAACGTATATTGCAAATACTCCGACGATAGTCTGATAATGGAATTAATCATGTAGGGCTCACCAAAATGGTCGGGTATAAAAAAAGAAAATTGATAGGGTAACCAACCCTCCCCTTCCCACCCTCCACCCCCTCTCCCATAAGGATTAGTTTGCCTGATCAACCCCCCCCCCCCTCAAGGTTCTCTTGACCTTTTCAAATATGCTGTTGTGCAGTGGTGTTGAAGGGAGTCTTTCTTGGGTTTCTGGTTTGTGAACTGAGATCCGAGGTTTTGTTTTGTTCTTTCACTGGTTTTGCAAGAACTTTATTCGTTAAAGCTTCACTGCTGTGACGAAGAATTGAGTGTCTTTACCTCCTCTGTATTTAAGAAAGGGGTCAGACGTTTAGGAAAACTCTAGGGGTTAAGATACGGGGATGTTGATGTGACGTTTCGAGGAGCAGGAATGGGACTGTTTACACATGGCTCATAATTCTCTGAATTCTTATCGAATAGTCTGGAGTCATGTTTGATGTATGCTGGTGTTCATTCACTATCACCACAAGTACAGGGAAACAAAATGAGATTATGTAGGCTTTATAGCACTTAATAATTGGCATTCTATAAATTCAAAAAAAGTAAGGTCACAATCGTTGATCAAAAATAATACTAATTTGTTGAAAATACTAAAATCATCAATGTTTAAAGTTCAAGTTGAATAATTACCGTCTTGTTCAAGGCCCTCTCGCACGGCTTTACAACACTAACCCCGGGTCATTGGTAACATGTCACAGCCACACACCAAAGGATGCACAATCAAAACAATCCCTCCTGGGGATACTGATACTACAATGTTACCACATCTAAGTGTCCCCTGGGGTCTTCCCATTGGTTGTAGCCACAAACCGTGGCACGCAACTATATTTACATGTTACCTCGAGGTAACAAGTCCCCATTTATACACCTGGATGGAGAGAGGGAATGGAGATAAGTTTAGTTTAGTTTAGTAGAAAAAAGGATCAGGAGGGACACTTAAGTCCCCATCAAGGACCCTATTGAGAGAGAAAGAAAAACTGAAGACACAAACACTCAGACCCGATTACAATGCTTAAAGTGCTTGTCCAAAGCATTCTTAAACCCATTGACACTACTTGCAAGTACAACTTTCTCAGGCAAACCGTTCCACTCATTCACAACCCTATTAGGAAAAAAAGTTATGCCGAATATTAATCCTACTTTGTGACTTTTGGAGTTTAAGACAATGACCTCTGGTACAACTACTGTTAGCAAACATGAAAAAGTCGGTAAAGGATAAATATGGTCGAAACCATACACAATCTTGAAAACCTGAAAAAGTGCCTTGCCCAAGGACACAACGTGATGATCTGACCAGGACTAGATTTTTAAAGGTACTCGTCCTGAGCAAGTACCAAGTTCTTTAAATGGAATACTTAAACGACTGAGTTGCTGAATGACGAGTACAAGTAGCATGGACACTTCGAATTTCGGACACCTAAGCCTTAAATCACCCCAAAACTATATCTTCTGGTATAAATCACCTGAAAATATACTTGATATGGTGGGAGAAGTG
>JAIPMN010033152.1:0-18741 GCA_020650975.1 Apostichopus californicus
ATATATACAAATACCATTCAAAATACTTTTAACAACTTCAAACGCCTCAATGCTCATTACAAAGTTGAAGTTAGCAGTTACGCTTGATACTTTTGTATTAGTTTTCGACACTCTTATTATTTTGAACATTCTCGTATAATTTTTCGACACACTTATATTATTTTGACATGCTTAAATTATTTATAAACATACTTTTATTAGTTTCGACATGTTTATATAACTTTGAACATACTCCTATTATTTTGGATATGTTTATATTATTTTGGACGTTTTGCAACAATCGGCGTGAATTCAAATGCCAAATGTTCATCTAATACATTCGACACTCTCATATTATTTTGGACATGCTCATTTTATTTTTGGACATACTTATATTATTTCGACATGCCTATATAAACTTGGACATACTCCTATTTGGACATGCTAATATTGCTTTAAAAAAAATTGATACATATGGCATTCCGTACTACGACCAGTGTAAATGTAAATTCGTCAGAACATTCTCCGACCTTTTGTAGTACGATTACTATATGGTTACAAAATTGAGTGTCTGCCGTCATAATTGGAAGAGCCCCATCAACTCGATTTTGAAGAGTACACGCATCGCGGGAGAATCTTTACATATTTTTCTGAAATATTTATTTATAGCATGGATAAGCGTATATTGAACAATATATTTTCTAGCAATTTTTAGCAATATCCGTCAATATTAATTTCATCATTAATTCAATGAGAATACTTTGTCGGAACATATTTAGGTTGTTATAAATTTGCTCTCGTGGGCTGTTAGTGAGGGTTAAGGATTATGAAAAATGGTCCCGACCGGTAAAGTTTACTCAATAAATCTACCTAATTGGAAACGTATAACATCTTGTTCTTTGAAGATGAAGATACGACCCGTGTAAATGTGAATCTTTCAGAAATTTCTCTGCCGTTTTAAGTAGAATTACTACAATAAAAAACAATAAACATGTTTATGAGTAACCTAAAATCAATATTAATGTTAACAATCCTGTCTGTACGTAAGAAAAATCATGTGACGGCATTGGCAAGGATAATACGTCGGGTCCGTTTATCTTGCTCCTAATTTTTGACATTTGTTCAACGTGAATTAATGTTGGTTTCAAATATTAAGGGATAAACAACAGTCGGTTTTTAATCTCATCTTTTTCGTTGTAGTATTTAGCATCCATAAGTGAACACCAAGCTTTGATATTTTAGAAAATATTCTAGTCACATTTTAGTTGGTCTAATTGGAAGAAAAGGCGTATTGGGTGCTGTTAATGAAATATGTGGGTATTAGAGCCTTTCTTATAATCTTTCCAATCTTCCAGCCGTACTTTTTTATGTTTTCTAACAATTGTTATTTCTATTTACTAAGACTCAAGGTTTACTCTTATACTTCTTACTTAGAAATTGCTTGAATTTATTCATAAACTAAAACTTTAGTTGAGAAAATTTGCAATGTTTTAAACGATACCAGAAATTTGGTGGCAAAGTATTTTAATATATAAACGCCAGTTCTTTGTGTAATCTACAAGACTCCATTATCTGTTGTTGAATACAAGAAATGTGGATTCGAAATACAAAGGCCCCTGTCATCCCGTGTCCCCCACCTCCGCCCTCTCATTTCTGAAATTTCTGAAAATTGAAATTCTTAAAAATGACACTCTTCTTTGAATTTGTTAGTCTCAAGGAGTTTTATTACGGAATATTTCTCATATTTGTTATATTTTAGACACAATAGTAAAGCTTTAAATATGTGCTGGATTGGAATGGGTTGAAATGGATCATCAGATTTTTATCGCACTTCACTAGCAATCGGAGGACGATAGTTTCTATATTTGGGGCAATCAAGCAGACGAAAAAATGAATCAAAGTTACATCATATTCTCACATGGAGATGACTAAGGGAAAAAGAAAGTTATGTAGACTAATGACAACGTTAGTGAGACTGGTTGAGTATAAACCTTTGACAAATAACTCATTAAAGGAGTCGTCCGGAACCATGCTTATAGGATCAACTTTGTGCGAATGTAAACGCTTCTTTAGTTATAGAACGTTAATACATGACCTGATTGTGTCACTGTAAGGAAAGTAATTCGGGAATGAGGATGGAATATATTAGGTGGTTTCGATTGGTTGTGTTCTTTCTGAATATAACAGTGGCTTTTACTAAGGGTTCTACTTGAAGAACTGTTCGTCAGACATACTAACTAAATAACTCAGAAAGCATATAGAAACGTATATGATGTCGTTCCCACGTTGCCATTAGCTGCTTCTATACAACATACTGGCAGCATTTGAAAAAAAAATAAAACTAGTCATCATACTGGTGCCATCTTTTCAGATACTTTTATTGTATTTTATTTGATATCATTCTCAGTGCTATTATTGAATATGGCATTTTAACAAATACATTCCAAGTTCAATGCAAATACAGAAGTAATCGAGTTCCATGAGATATATAGTTCACCATCATTTGGTGTTGTCCCTTAATACATATTAATGTCTTGGAAGTAGTATTTGGGCATAACAGTTCAATGTTAAGGATACTGTACGTAATAACTATAAAATGTTCATCGGTTCATTAGTGTACCTTTCATTAACTTTCATCTTCCAAATACACAAACCTTCCAAAGATTCGATATTTCTTTCTTATTTAACATATGTTAGTATTTTGCCAACCGTTTCATATCCTTGTTATCTCGAAGACTTTACCTTACTATTTTGATCATTAAACTGAACGAATTTTCATAGTTGTTGTTGTGATACCGCAATCAGAACCGTGCAGGTTCTGCCAGAAGATACCGCGGTAATCGTTGGACGAGTAGTCACCATTCAGATTGGAGTAGCCGCAGGAATTAAAAGTTGTCTCATAGGCCGGGTTTTTGTTTGCGCAGCATCTCCTATAATAATAATAATAACAATAATAATAACCAGTACAGCCATCACAATTATAGCATTTCTCATGTGGACGGCTAGAAGGACAATAATAATAATAATAACAATAATAATAATAATAATAATAACAGCTGCAGTCAGAGTACTCGTATCCACCTGTAGCTACGCGATTGCTGAAAGAGTAGCAGTTGCTGGTAGAGCCCGTATTACTATCGTCTGGATACCACCAGCCGCCTCGGTGTTTTTCTGCGCAATCGAAGGTACTCGATCCATCATTGTCTTGATCGTGCGTACTAAATCGATGCCCTGAATTTGCCCCCATAGCATTATTACCTGGAAGGAAATAAGCGAATAATTGGGGAATGTATTTTCTTGTTAAATATGAAATTTTTATTCTTTTAGATACTAGATCTTATTAAATAAATTTTGGTTCGTTTGCTGTAATTAGTTGTCAGTGCGCATGTTGCTGTCTTAGTTAATGTTTGGGCTTACGTAATATGTTGAGCTTAAATTATATACGAGTTCATGAGATTTCTTTTGGGAATTTACAAATTTGAAGATAGTAATCAAAGTTCCAGTTATTACCGGGGAGGTTCCACTTCTGACAACTCGTCTGGAACCTTAGTTCATATCAACGTTCACTTTAAAATGTATTTCTCTGTATCAATATTATAATTTATAGTTTATACTTCAAAATTGCGACAAATATGATGTAGTGAAGCAATTCCAAATTACGTGTGAGAGGAGCAGAAATGTTATTAGCTCATTTTTTTAAGTACTCACTTTTGGCCAAATTAAAAGTAAAGGTTTGACTTTCTTCAACATACTTGGTTTTCAGATAAGAGGAAACTTTGTGAATTGTCTGATTTTCTCATCGTTTTCATCGTCTGCTCTCGTTAAACGCCTTATATTTCATCTGACGTTTTTAATTTCATTTGATATTGACAAAATAACGAGTTTAACCTATTATCTGATTATACATTCATAATAATAAGAACTAAGTCAGGTAATGCTCTTTGGGAAAGTAACACATACACTTTGTCTCGACTAATCTCTCAACATGATGTTCAATTCTTTGATACTATTGTTGTTGTTAGTTTTTTTTGTTATACTATTGGCCTCTTAATCAATTCCATGAAAGAACATTGTATGATCAAATGAACCTTCATTTTTTTTCTCGTTTGGAAACGTTAAAGTCATATTTAATAACATTAATTTAAAACACTCTTTTATAATATCTTTAAATTATAAAGTAAGCTGTAATTTTGCAGCAGTTTTAAGGTTTCTAGACTAGTAATGTTTCCTTTATGCTTCTATGGTCGACAAAGTCTGAATGAAAATGCGAGAAATTAGACGCAAAACTATATAGGAACTTAGATGCTATGATTCTTCATGATGTTACAACCTATCATTATACATACACGTGCTAAAGTGTAAAGCAAATATACAATGAACATTGAGTACCAGACTCTAAGCACGAGATACAGTATATAGTTCTACATTAGTCTCTACACTTGATTTATAACAACACCGGAGTATATGTTCGAGCACAAATACTAGAGTATGATTACGACTACAGGTAGTTATGTTAGAATAAGATAACGCAATAACTACGAGTCTGCGTATATGATTGACATTTAGCACAATACATACCAGCATTTCCATTGTAGCCACCCAATGACAGTCGGTATTTGTCTCTCTCGTTACTGATTCTAAATGATGAATAACGGCTGTGGTATGTTGATCCTTCCCTGTTTGTCTTTTCTATTATAAGTTGGTAGGTTTTTTGGTTTGTCAATTTGTATATTTTATCGTTGCCAATCCAATGATCTCCTGTTGGAATTCCAAACCCGTTTTTGTACTCATTCCAGTTTCGATAAAAGCTGACGGAACTACTTGTACGTCGTTGCAAAATCTACACAGAGAATTAATTAGTTTATAGATGGCAAGTAAGTAATGTTTGGAATATCTCATTGTACTACAATAAGTAAGAGAAATTAATTGGTGAAGGTCAATAATCCAATTTGTTTTAAACTGAAAGGAAGATGGATCAATTTAATTAAATAATTGAATGATTTACTTCAAATGTTAGTGAACGAAGTCCTGTCATATAAGAAAATTTAACATGAGAAAGTTATTGATTGTCAATGGCTAAAACTTACTGTCCATCCCCCACTAGACATTTTACAAAAAACTTCAAACCCGGAGCTTCCAGCGGGATAAATGGTATATTTTCCGTTATTTCTTCTACCCGCTGTGTGAAGATCAGAACAATCTATCGGTCCACTGCGGGTACATGTAACACCATCGCCTTCAAACCATTCGGTACAGTAACATCTACGGATATCATTCCGCTCCTCGCAGGTTGCGTCTGCACTACAACTGTACCTCTCACTTGTGAGTACGTTACTGCTGCAAGTCATTCGTAAGGAACAGTCAGCATTAATGTATGATTCACCTTCCTGGAAAGATAAATGTAAGACGACATATTCCAAAGATAGTAAAATATATGTTAATTTGTTACATTTTTAGCGACTTTTGATGACACACTGGATAAACACTAATTTACGGTCATGAGCGTTTTAAATATATTAGGTAACGTTCATCGTTCTGGGTGTATCATAATTGCGTTGCCATGATTTGTATTTTTGCTAGGTATAAATGCATTACAGGCAAAGCATTTAAAATACCCTAAAAGAATCGTACTGACCCCTACTACACTTCCTTTGGCAGCTACGAAGCAGTTGTGGGTGCACGTCACTCCGTCACCTTCGTAGTTTGGATCGCAGTAACATTTACGGACACCGCTCCTCGTATCACAGGTTGCGTGATCACTACACTGGTAACTTGCCTCTATAATCTGGTTGTTCCTACAAGTTGATCTTTGTGTACATCTTGAATTGATGTAAAACTCGCCTTCCTAAAAAAAAAAAAAAACTAATACATGAATTATGGCCAATGCAACATTTGCCTGACTGTTCTAGCAAAGGGTATGAACTTTACGCAAGTTTTATGAGGTATTTGGAGCCAACTCCAATGTACTCAACCTAGTGATATGCCATAAGAAAATAATAGCTAAAACATGTTGTATTCAAAGGTTTTAGTAACTTAACACTTAAGCTACAATTCTTTCTAATCGCAAGACTTTGGTATAAAGTAATCATGACTTTTTATTTCATATTTATAAAAGAATGCACACCCGTTAGAGTGGTATTATGATTCCCTTCTAAATGAATACATCCATTGACTGACAGGTTTGCATGCATCGGCGACAGAAGCGAGTCCATGGCCCATGCCTATCGGCGATGCACACGCCACACGGTTATCTGTAAATGTATTGCGAAAATCGACAAGTTTAACTAGTTAAAGGCTTGCTTCAAATAATATGGACAAAGAGTGAGGAGCAAAGTATTTAAAATGGCTTGAAAGAACTGTACTGACCCTTAATACACTTCCTTTGGCAGCTACGAAGCAGTTGTGGGTGCACGTCACACCGTCCCCGTCGTAATTTTGATTGCAATAACATTTACGGACACCACTCCTCTCATCACAGGTTGCGTGGTCACTACACTGGTAACTCGCCTCTATAATCTGGTTGTTCCTACAAGTTGATCTTCGTGTACAACTTGAATTGATGTAAAACTCGCCTTCCTAAAAAAAAATAATACATGAATTATGGCCAATGCAACATTTGCCTGACTGTTCTAGCAAAGGGTATGAACTTTACGAAAGTTTTATGAGATATTAGGAGCCAACTCCAATGTACTCGACCTAGTGATATGCCAGAAGAAAATAATAGATGAAACATGTTGCATTCAAAGGTTTTAGTAACTTAACACTTAAATAAGCTACAATTCTTTCTAATCGCAAGACTTTGGTAAAAAGTAATCATGACTTTTTATTTCATATTTATAAAAGAATGCACACCCGTTTGAGTGGTATTATGATTCCTTTCTCAAAAAATACATCCCTTGACTGACAGGTTTGCCTGCACCGGCGACAGAAGTGGGTTCATGGCCCCTGCCAATCGGCGATGCACACGCCACACGGTTATATGTAAATGTATTGCGATAATCGACAAGTTTATCTAGTTAAAGGCTTGCTTCAAATAATATGGACAAAGAGTGAAGAGCAAAGTATTAAAAATGGCCTGAAAGAACTGTACTGACCCTTAATACACTTCCTTTGGCAGCTACGAAGCAGTCGTGGGTGCACGTCATTCCGTCCCCGTCGTAGTTTTGATTGCAATAACATTTACGGACACCGCTCCTCTCATCACAGGTTGCGTGATCACTACACTGGTAACTCGCCTCTATAATCTGGTTGTTCCTACAAGTTGATCTTCGTGTACAACTTGAATTGATGTAAAACTCGCCTTCCTAAAAAAAAAAACTAATACATGAATTATGGCCAATGCAACATTTGCCTGACTGTTCTAGCAAAGGGTATGAACTTTACGAAAGTTTTATGAGGTATTAGGAGCCAACTCCAATGTACTCGACCTAGTGATATGCCATAAGAAAATAATAGCTGAAATATGTTGCATTCAAAGGTTTTAGTAACTTAACACTTAAGCTACAATTCTTTCTAATCGCAAGACTTTGGTAAAACGTAATCATGACTTTTTATTTCATATTTATAAGAGAATGCACACCCGTTTAAGTGGTATTATGATTCCCTTTTAAATATTATTCATCCCTTGACTGACAGGTTGCCTGCAACGGCGACAGAAGCGGGGTCCATGACCCCTGCCTAACCGCGATGCACACGCCACACGGTTATCTGTAAATGTTTTGCGATAATCGACAAGTTTAACAGTCAGAATTGATGTAAGTTTAACTCTTCTGGAAATGATAAATGTTAAACGACATATTCCAGTGTAAGTAAATTCAATGTTTATTTGGTACAACGCTTGGTAACGCTGTTTGAGTAAAACTTAATTTCTACTACTAAATGTTCGTGAGCATTTTAAATATGTTAGGTAAAGTTCATTATTCAGGGTGTAGTTGCTTTGGATGCCTTATTTTGCTAGGTCTCAATAGGAAGACTTTTGCAAGAACATGTAAAACGAATAAAAGAGGTGAAAATCAATATCAACAATAATCATGAAAATTAATAACAGATATAATAAAGAGTAAGGTCAATCAATTGAAATCCAAGATTTTATGTTATAGTGCACTTTTCATGTTATATATTAAGACTTGTAAACGGCATCATATAAACTTACTGCTAATACGACGCCTTCCCCTTGGACGTAACAGCCACATTGCTCTTGAGGTATGCAGCTGTCTCCAAGAACCATGTGGTTTTCTGGACATATACATCTCTCTGGATCCGCTGGATCCGGTATGACACAATCATTTGGATTCTCACAAGTTCTTTCACATGTATTGTCATAATTATCCTTGTTGGATGAGCACCAGGTGAAGTTTAAATCTGGGAAATTGAAACCACAACAAGTTAATCCTAGCTTGAAGTGTTAGCTCACTGTTATGACATTACGTTATTAGCGAATCGTGTTACCATTGTAATGCTCTGGCCGCTCGGAACATTTGCTGATTGTTAAAATAGGATCAAATGTAAGCCGGATTTTGTATTGTTAAGGCTAATTCAACTTATACTCACTTATGTCACACATACAAAATAATATTACAATATCAAGTATTTTCAAATATTGTTGTGTATGATCATCATTTCCTCCATTTAAACTTTCTGTAAGCATTTTTTAATTTCCGTTTTGACTACAAACATACGGAGAAAATAATTTAAAAAAAGTCGTACCTGTTATTCCTTCGACACCCCCAAGACTTGTTATAGAATAATTCCCCCATTCATCTGCAATGCGAAAGTTGTCGTATGTCAAGGAATATGACTGGCCTGCATAATTCTCTAGCTCGATGCGCAGCTGGTACCTCTTTTGGTTTATCAAATGAGCTAACTTTTCATTACCAATTAGAAATTCACTGCCTAAGAAACCAATTCCGTTTTTGTATTCGTCCCAGGTTCGATTAAAACCGATGGATCCATCATCACGTCGTTGTATGACCTGAATAATTCCAAAGATAGGTATACAACTAACGGATAGAATTCATTATCTAATGTTTTAACCTTATAGGCACACTTTGCGGCTCGCATCAAGAAATACGAATAGGATAGAACACATTTGTGATGTTGCGTTATAGGTTATCTTTATACATATTTAGATCACTATCATAGGTGTGCACAGAATACAAGTTTTCTAATCGAACTAAAATTCAATGTAATTATACTGAGTAGTTTTGTTTCCTATATGAGGTTTCAAATATTCATACATCGTACAAGATATATCATCCGACACTCTGTAAAACGAAAATGTGTCTTGGAGAGTAACGTCTGTGATTGTAAGTGTTCACGTCTTGAAATATATTACTTACTGTCCAACCTCCAGATGTAGTGTTGTGATCACAATATGTCTGAAATGGTTCCGGATACTGGTCAGGCTTAATCAGGTATACACCGGATTTGGCGTTGGTAGGAGAGCATTGGTTAAGTACTTCATGACAATCCCTTGGATACTCCGGAGTTTGGAATAGAAAATACTGCAAGTCTAGCACCAAGATAATGTAAAGAAGAAGATTAGAACAATTCGTAAAACTGTTGCAGATACAGTTCCATATGTAAAGAATTATTTCAAGAGAAATATAATATGTGGCTACATTGCAATAGATTTGTTTAAACTACACAGTAAACATGACGTGGTAACTACTATGAACCATAAGAAAATGTATTCAATCATTTTCGGCTAATATTCATGGATGCTAATATAAGCAAGTATATTTTATTTGAAATGAAAATCTAACGCAAAGAACTACCGTGACTCTGTGGCGACATGGTCACAGAAGCAAACATGATTAGTAATAGCTTTCCTCGACATGAGGGTATGCTTTGGACCTATTTTCACCTTACAACAATCTAACGTTCATCAGCACCGACCTGATATTTGATAGTGACAAATTATTGAATGAGCCTACAGTATATAAGGTATAAACAAAGTGCGTGTTTTGTCCCTTCTGTTACAGTAACTTGCCATTTAGCCTCTGAAGAAGATCTTGCTAGGATCGAAACGTCAGGCCAACTTACTTTGCACAAATGACTAACAAGTATGAATACATATCATCGGAACTATCTTTATTGCTTGAAATAAAAAAAATGACGAATGACTTGTATTTCTTTCAGTTTCATTATCGCTGAGTATCTACAATTTACCCCAATCAGCGCTTCAACTACTTCTATACACAGTACAAGGAAATTATTGAGAATTGTAAGTCATTATTTATCTTACAAATTGAAATAGGAGAAAGTACCACATATGTAGTATATATATATCTAGAAGCTTTCTTTCTAAATTAAACTTTTTCCGAACTATTAATTTGATAACAAACTTCTGTTAATTGGTTAGTTCCTGGTAGTTCATATTAATCGTTACCCCTACAGAACGAAAACTTACTTGATTCGTTGACTCTTGTGCTTGACGAAATCTGAGGTAACAAAAAATTTAAGGGAATGTACGATGAAGTAAAGTACATTCTAAAGAAACAATATCGAGTTAAGAAGGTTGTACGAAGGTCAATGTATCGCAAACTACAGGACATACGCCAATCTATTACACCTTCACTTTAACAGATCCTGTCATTTTAAGTTTAAATATACAGAACAGAATTTAATAGCTCATTAAAATAAAATCTGATTTCCCTTTTGACTCAAATAAACGAACAATTTCCAACTTGTAAATTATTATAGGAATAGGTGACAAAAAAATAAATTTCTCATTCCAAAGTAGTAATATCATGTTTCGCAATCTTAATATTTATTTAACATTGATTTTACTGCTTATAAGCATAGCTAAGATTAAAAGTAGATTTTATTGAATAACTTTAATTGTTTGAAAATATGATATATGTCTGCTTCTAATACGTCTTATTCTCATTACTATACATAAAACAATCATAGGTCCCCATACACTAACTTAATTAAACGATAAAAACAGCAATAAGCAGATGAAAGTAATAATTCCCTGTGCATTATGCTAATCGAAATGTGAATGATATATTATCTGAGAAAGTGAAGAGAAAACTTACAATATATTATTGAAAGAAAATTAAGAGTACAAACATCAGCGATATCCATGGATTAAAAAAAAATTGCGACCTTGCTCACGTCCATGTATCCGACTGTACATTTTCCCGCATAATACTTTTTCTTTGGCAGTAATGAATGTTGTTCATTGCAAGTGTGTTGCGAATTAAAAAAAAAAAGGTTGATATAATTAGGCTTTTAACAATATAAAGTTGTTTGGAACGCTCCCAATTTGCATATTATTGACCAAAAACGGTAATTTTTACATTTTTACCTTTTCGCATACTAACAACATCTCTTAAAAACGGTGATTTAAAGATTCATGACGTTTTGAAATGTGTTCGTGTCCCTCATACGCTTCCGTAATTACTTACCACCTATGAAAAGGTCACTATTATGCAGAATCGATGCAATTCAAGAAATTAACATTTTCTGTTTGGAATAGGAAATTATTGCAGAAATCTCGAACTATGTGCAAACGTAATCTAGTTATAATATTCATCAAATTTTATATTCTATTTTCACAATGAGATACTTTATTCTGTCCTTCTTGAAAAGAAATGAAGAATATTCATGATCCGTAAACTTTGATCTCCTAGTGGTGTTCGTAGGGTGGCCTATCTATAGCGAAAAACTGGATTTATTATGCTAATGAGGTAC
Organism: Apostichopus californicus; assembly: GCA_020650975.1. Lineage (NCBI taxonomy): Eukaryota > Metazoa > Echinodermata > Holothuroidea > Aspidochirotida > Stichopodidae > Apostichopus > Apostichopus californicus. Next base: position 11,680 of record JAIPMN010033152.1, read on the forward strand.
TAATACAATGGAACAACGTGCAATTTAGCCTCAAAAGCAAAGTTTGAAAATATGTCCAAAAAAGAGCAACAAAATGCACAAAAATTAAAAGTTCATCCTTTGTGAAGAAGAATATTGTTTGTTTCGATACGTACAATCCATTTGATTGACTTAGACAAGTACAACAACACAATAGATCTTTTTTGTCTTCAATATCACAAACACGTTTACGTTTTACGCCCCAGCTACTGACGCTAATTGTCAATATTCGTTCGCCTGAAAGCTACAACTGTATCATATGTGAGTACGACATTTATTGTTACAACTTGTTGCTTTATCATAGAAAATATGTCGATTTATTTATAAATATTGTACTCAGAACGTATGCAATAATTAAGGCTTTCAATGTGTATACGTTATGCAGAGTTCTATGTAACCTACAAAAACATGGTTAAAGTCATAATTTATATTTTTATAAATAATAAAACAAGTTTAAGATCGCAGTAGAAAATATTTGGGCAAAGCGTGACACTTAATGGGAACTTTATTACCTTCCTGATTATTGTTTTTCCACTAATCTAAAGTAAATTACCTAAACTAACAAAAAAGATGAAAATCTTTACAACACATGTGATGGAATGACTGCGAAGTTTTTACAAGAAATGCTAAAATGACGATTCACGCTCAATCAAAATAACCTCATATATAGCAAAATACAAGTTAGTGATCCATAACGAAAACTATTTTGATACCCTTTGTGCACATCAGCAAAAGCGGATACTCTTTCGGCAACTTTACGTTTACTGTATCTACTTAGGACAGAAAACCATTCGTGAACGCCCCAGAACATCCTCGTGAACCCAGCTCCCATGAAAACAGATCCTTGTTCATAACAAAACGTGCATGAATAGTTTTTGTTGACCTTTGCTTGGCGTAATTCTCTGAAGTATCCTATATCAAGGATGACACATAATATCATAACAACACTTCTTTTCTTCTCTTGATATAAAAGGAAGTGATATTTTGACTCCTGTGCGAAAAGCTTTGTATAAAAGAATGTTAGATTTTACGTTGAAGGAGGAAATAATTCAGATATATTGCATAAAATGCTCGATCCGTCTAATTAAGTAAAACATCACATTTATCCTATTGAATATAACATATTAGAATTAGTTAGTATTTTATTTGTGCGTTGGTTCAGGACAATTCTAACATGGTTTACATGTGCTGAGATTTTCCGATAATTCGTTAATTAAGTATGTCGCGAGAAAGAAGCAAATGATATACCAGTCGTGCAAAAATTCTTCTTCAAAAGATATTTTTGTCAAAATAGTGATGATAAATCTAAGTGTCTAAGTAAACGATATCTGTTAACTTTAAAAGAAATAATAGGTAACTGTTCAACAGACACATCAAATTTCAAATATGACTTATCGTAAAACAATTTATAGAGTTTCTGTAAAGTTATATCCATTTTGAAAATTCTTGACAATCAACATCATCTAGATTTCCTCAAAACAACACGGTTTTGAAAAATTGCCGTTCTTGTCTACGTGATCACGTGTTGTATGGTAAAATTTTCAATATTTTTAAATTATAGACTTTACAAGGAAGAAACAAGGAAATGATGGATACAAGCCTGTCTTGTCGACAACGTGGCAAGAAAGCTCTAAATCATAACATTTTTACAGTTTTGTTCTTTTGGAAAAACAGAATCAGGAACTTTACAACGGAAGCGAACAGCGAGAGGATATGCGCATTTATTTATTGTTTTATCTGGGATGATTGAGTAATGTTAATAAACAAGTTTGTTTTACTATTCTACCCTTTTCTTGACATTTGTTTGGCACAACTTTTAAAAAAAAATCTTAGCTACAATCTTTTTATTATTGTGAGTTAAAAGACGATCTTTCTGATGCTACAGGGCAAATTTCAGAACTGACAACGTTTTACATTGACTTGTTTTATTATACTTTATTCTAAGTTTCTTATCCGTTTCAATAACATGTTGGTTATAATTTTCGTACTTTAGTTTTATTTTAAAGTGGCGTTTCGTGCAAAATTCTTACAAATATGTTGATTATTAGAAGATCTAAATTTAGTTGATGGTTATTACATTGACATGCGTCAAAATCAACCCTATGATCAACGCACATGGCCGAATCGAACACATTATTAACAGATGATTGTGTAATACAATGCTGTGACCGCCAGAGGGAAAACAATACATTGTAAAACAAACAGTGTTACCTTAACCCGCAAAATAGTAAGGGGAACGATTGATACATTTTAAGAAGGAATATTAAGATTGATAATGCTTGGTCATGAACAAATATGTAAAGACTAAATACAGAATTATTAACATAAACATAAAACCGTTGGAGGCGATGTTTCAGTATTGAGCTAGTATAGAACGGTGTAACTTGGCTTTCAAATATCGGTTGCCAAATTACCTGTATCAAATATAAGGTGTTTTGGTGATGTTTGGCAAATAATTGTTGATGATTTTAAGATACATTCTGTTTCCTCTTGTGTATAGCATGATGAACTGATCAATATATATTTGTACGTATACCTACGTGCCTGTATTGAATAGTGTGTTACATTTATGCGTTTATTGTGTTATGTTTTACAGATACCTGCCCGGCGAGCAAATATCCAAGTCAATATTGCACATATAAACTGTTACAATACTGGGGTTTTCTTAGCTCGTTTGAAGAAAAAAAATTAAGCTATACTTCGTAAAGCTGCCATATTTATGTACACGAAAAACCCACCATAAATTTATGTTTACATATTAAACGTCTTTGTATTAGGAATTATACTTCTTTCGAATATGAAATCCAACAGATTGATCATATCAGTATAAAGTTGTAAATATAGCAATTTGGATCTTAAACTTATTCAAAATTTTATTTATCATTTCCGTATGCCTATTTGTTCTTTTAAAAAATCAAATGCTGAACTTTATTAAGTTTATCATACTAGTTGGGCAGTCATTTTGACGGAGAGATAAATGTTGTAATCGGAAAATATGAATTATTTTATGAATTGACAGAACAAATTGTCATCGTGAAGGAATACTTTCTCAAGTCGTTTTTTTTTAATTTGTTACTTGTTTTATACATTCGCAATTTTAATTTCATGCGATATTTTCTTTGATAAACAAATTATAAGTTCACAAGTTAATCATAAAGTTATTTTCCTTAGAATAGGTTAATAGATACGTAATTATATGTAGGGTTTCAAAACCCATATGCTCTTGTTACAAGAACGTTTAGGCTTCTTGTAAAACAATTTACAGAGTTTCTGTAAAATATATCCATTTTGAAAATTCTTGGCAATAAAAACCTCGTCTAGACTCTATAAAAACAACACGACTTTGAATAATAACCGTTCTCGTCCACGTGATCACGTGCTGCACGGCAACATTCTCAATATTTATAATTACCGACTTTGCAAGGAAGAACGAGGAAATGATGGCTACAAGCCTGTATTGTCGACAACGGGGCAAGAAAGCTCTAGATCATAAATTATAACATTTCTACAGTTTTGTTCTTTTGAAAAACAGAATCAGGAACTTTACAACGGAAACATTCAGCAAGAAGACATATGCATTTATGTATTGTTTTGTCTGGGATGATAGAGTAGTGTTAATAAACAAGTCTGTTTACTGTTCTCCTTTACCTTGGCATTGGTTTGGTACAACTTTTAAAAACAAATTCTAACCATGAATCATTTTTATCATTGTGGGTTAGTAGAATCTCTTTCTGATGCTAAAGGCACAATTTCAAAACTAAGAACTGTTCACATTGATTTTGTTATTATACTTTATTCTTTCTTTCCTATCACTTTTCATAACATTTAGTCTTTAATTGTCGTACTTTATTATTATTTTCATTTTTAAAGCAGCGTTTCGTGCAAACTTATAACAAATAAGATGACTATTTGAATATTTATATTTATTTGATGATTATTACATTGACATGCGTTAAAAATCATCCCTATGATAAACGCACATGACCGAATCGAACACATTATTAACAGATGCATGTGTAATACAATGCAATGACCGCCAGAGGGAAACAAGACGTTGGAGAACAAACAGTGTTACCTTAACCCGCAAAATCGTAAGGAGAACGAATGAAATTTAAGGGTTAATACATTTTAAGAAGGAATATTAATATTGACATTGCTTGGTCATGAAAAATAAAGTTTCAAGACAAATACAGATTTATTAAGATAAACTTTTTGTACATAAAACTACTGGAGACGAATTTTAAGTATTATGCTAGTATGAAATGGTGTTATTTGGCTTTCAAATATCGGTTGCCAAATTACCTTTATCAAATATAATGTGTTTTGGGGAAGTTTGGCAAATAATCGTTGATGATTTTAAAATACATTCTGTTTCCTCTTGTGTACTTGCATGATGAACTGATCAATATATATTCGCACGTAGGCCTACGGGCCTGTATTGAATAGTGTGTTACATGAATGCGTGTATTGTGTTATGTTTTACATATACCTGCCTAGCAAGCAAATGTGCAAGTTGTTGCCAGGTATATATTGTATTACTTAACATATTAACACTTTTGTGAACGAGAATTTAAAGTGCTCGGAATGCTCTAATGTTGAAATGATCTATGAACTGTTTTTGTAGTTTGTAACTGATTGTTAAATATTGCACACATAAACTGTTACAGTACTGAGGTTTTCTTAGTTCGTTTTGAAAAAGAAAAAAAATCAGCTCTATTGCGTAAAGCTGCCATTTGTATGTACACGAAAAAACCATCAACATGTTGACAAATTAAACGTCTTTGTATTAGGAATTATGCTTCTTTCGAATATTACATCCAACAGATTGATCATATCAGTATAACGTTTTAAATATAGCAAATTGGATATTAAACGTATTCAAAAGTTCAATTATCATTTCCGTATGCATATTTGTTGTTTTGAAAAATCAAAATATTAACTTTATTCACTTTATCCTACTAGTTGGGTATTCATTTTAACGGAGAGATAAAGGTTGTATTCGGAAAATAAGAATACTTTTATGATTTGACGGAACAAATTGTCATCGTGAAGAAATTGTAAGTTGTTTTTATGCATTCGCCATTTAAACGTCATGCTATATTTTCTTTGATAAAAAAAATGATTAATTCACAAATAAATCATAACGTTATTTTCATTAGAATAAGTTAATAGATACTTAATCTTATGTAGGGTTTCAAAACTCATAGGCTGTCGTTACAAAAACGTTAAGGCTTTGCACTCAAGATGGACGCGAAACATCTTTTTATTTGAAACAGAATTGTGTGAATTTTGGAATTTTTACGTGTTTGTTTTATTCTCAAAAACTCAATGATGTAATTCCTAATTGGGTATCAGCAAAATGGGACAGAATGAGCCGTACGAATAGGGGGGCTATTAAAAGAATATATAATGCCAAGATATTAAAGTAATAAAGATACAAAATGCTCGATAACGCACAACATTTGTAAAAAATATATAATTTTCAAAAAAAGTTACAGTTGAATAGAGTCGATAGCTCACCAATCGTAATATTCTCTACAAATACTCTTTGTAACAAGTCAGCGCAGGTAGACAGTTGTTTTATTTTATATGTAGAAAAAAGTACAGGTCGTTTTTCAAGCTGAAGTGAATGAAATATTGACACATTGACAATTAGTGAAAGAAAATATACAAGAAAAATTATACTTTGAAGATATTAATTTGATTTAATAAATGCTTAGAGACTTACCCGAAAACCATTTAAGATTAAAAGCAGCAACACAGAAAAGAAGAAAATATATTTTCTTCGAAGTTCTGCCATCGATCCAAAATAAAAAAGATTAATTTTGGACGAAATAAATGAGAGACTTGCTGACCTTCTGAGACAGTTAAAAAAGTAATGAAGGTGAAATCGTTACCCGACGAAAGACCTTCGTACGTACGGATGTCCATTAAAACCATGTAATTTAACAGCTGGTCACACAATCTATGTTATGCAACCTAGTGTGTCCAATAGCGACATCTGTTATATTATGTAAGTGGCATTATTATTACAGGATAAACATGTGCTAGATTATATTTTACTTAGAAACTCTTTTATCTCGAATTCTTAGTTAGAATGGAAGAACTCGCAATACAAGCACAAGTATAGGATAAAAACGGTTGTGTACATATCACAAACGAAAATTACAACTTATCTGTATTTTGAACCATTTCTGAATTATATGTCTATATTCTCATTGTCTTGAGTTTTCCAAATATGTTTACAAGTTAATTAAATAATAAGTCGAATATGGAAAGTGAATGATAAGCACTAACAACTGTCTTTGTTCGTCGTTTAAACCTTGCTACTGATATGGGACATCATGTATGCAAAGGACGCTCACAACGTATTAAAATACTTTAACACTAAATCGCTCGAAATTGTGAAACATCAATATCAAATAGCACTTTTCGGATATTTGACGAATCACAGGAATAATAATTGCTGCTTGCCTATCAAGGAAATAGAGTAATTCTATTTTACGATGTGGTTTTGTTTTTATTTACTGGGAGTTGATATTTAACAATAATATGGTTAAAACAACAAAAATAATATTGTTTTTCCATGCGATATTCATGGCTCGTACAATAACTACTGTTCATGTCCTGTAAAATATGTTTTGAACACAAAGTAGTAATAACTGATTGGTACACGGTTGTGGGACATACAAGTAGTTCCTGTGCCAACCATTGGATGCGAGTTCTTAATACGCGATTCTGAAAATGAAGTCATATCTAGTCGTTTTATGCTATAAGTAGGCCTATGGGTATACCGGAACATGGCCTTTTTCGTTCTCGGCATGACAAATTGGCGTAATTTAAAGAGATTTGTGAACTGGAATCAACGGTACAGTACCTACTTAACTTCAAACACATAGCTAGTACAGTAACTTTTTGTGCCAGCTGTGACACATGTTACTACTGTTCATGTCCCAGAAGCGTGCATCAGTAACTTATACTTTGTGTTCTTAACACGGTAACATGTGTTACAGGTGGCACAAGTAGTTACTGTACTAGTTATAT
>JAIPMN010033157.1:0-12813 GCA_020650975.1 Apostichopus californicus
CCAGCCCTTCACACGCTCACACGCTATGTGCACTTTATCACACGCAATCCACAAACAATCTCCGAAAAACCGTGTGTGCAACCATGGAGCGAAATCCATATAACCCTAGTCTAAAATCAGGTAAGCGGCATAATTAAAATATTTTTGGTTTCGTCTAGCATTCACTGTTTAACCGATAAATGCCCCTACGCATACGCTCGCTAGAGATTGAGAAGTGCGCTCCAATTTCCGATATAAATGTTCAATTATGTTAGCAAGTGATTACTTTCATCGATTCAAGAAAAGTCTTTGTTGAGAATTGTCATGCTGGTTGAGTTCAATAATATATATATGATGATGAAATTCTCAATATAAAATTACTCAGAGAAACTGAAAAAGAATGCACCATTTTGCATCTAGGCAGTCAAAAATACGGACACCCCCTCCCCTTATACCACTCCCCCACTGCCGCTGATCACACTCATAAATTTTCCTCAATGTTGGAAAGTCTGTAAATATACCACAACCGAATGACCAACAAGCAGGGACAATTTGTAGTTCCCCTTCAACCTTACTTTGTAATCAATTCTATTGTGTATTGGGATATTGAACACAGTTTGTGGTTTCTACAATTCGTTATCTCAAATTACGAGCTGTCTATTCTAGCTGAACTAGTCTTTTCAGAAATAGTGACAAAAGTGGTCCACAAGTTTGATTAAATATTGCAGAGTACCTAAAGGGTGTGAAGACTCGCGCAAAAAGAAACGTCTAATGCCGGTAATTTGACCTAGTTTCGAATGAGGTGTAACAAAAGTGTTAAACACCACCATCGCTCCCAGAAAATACACACACAGCTTGCTACCGTCGGTAATTAGACACTAGTGTACAGTCAGTACATACTGTACAGCTGCGGTCAATACCCACAGCACAGTATACAAACGATACAGCGATGGACATCTCAGGTCCAGCTAAAGATAACAATTAAGGTATCACGTTTCATTACTGTCTTTTCAGAAATAGTGACAAAAGTGGTCCACAAGTTTGATTGAATAATGCAGAGTACTTAATTACTCAGTATGTGTATTATTATTTATTAATATCTAATGTTGCTGGGCGTACCCACCATATGTGAATGTTTGATTGTCTGCCCACATCATCCACATGTGGGAAGATATTTTAATGTTTTTGGCAAATTGGCTACTGTTAGTTTTAGGAAAGATAAATATACAGTAGAATTGACAAAAACTGAAAATTTTTAATATTTAGACAAATTGTAGGTAAATGACTCAGGCAGAGAATGAAAGCAATGCATACAATAAATAATACCCATTTTCTTGTGGTGGTTAAATGATCTAATTATCAGATTTAGAATTTAACAAAAAAAGATCTAAATAAAGACAAGTTCGTTTATATACCTAGAGCTGTAAACTCCTTCGCTACTTAAATTGAGTTGATTCAAACCGACACTTTTAAGTTCAGATAGATCTACCATCACACCAAGGTGTACTTTCAGAGTCAACCGATTTGGTTTCCTCGAGGTTCAGCAACTTTCCAGTTACAAAAACTTTCCCTGATTTGCAGAGGTCTGCACCTTTCTCTTTTAACCATTCCCACTAAGTTTGTTTTGCAATCTCATCTTTATTTTTGGCCAATTATGACATCCTTTCATATCACCTTCCCATTTTACAATACCTAGCACTTTCCTAAAAGAGCAAGGTTATCTTCAATAAACACATTAGTTTTGCAGAATCTAGTTTTCATTTCCCCCATAAATCATGGCAACTTGTTTCTGCACTTCTAAATTGACTGACATCACTTGAGTAACTCACTGCTTTAACTAATATGTACTGTGTACACTGTGAACTGTTACAGTGACAATGTGCTGCATGGGTAAACAACACAGTGAGAAACATACAACAACAACATTTGATAACGTACACATATACATATAGTGTGCACTCAAAGATCCGGTTGTGAGGATTCATGTCCTATAGCATGCCATTTATTCTATTGATTATATAGGGCCAATGCAATATGAGTGCATCATGATAGTTTTTTCCTTTCTGTCCATCTTGACAGTAAATCTAGTGTGTTTGGTTAGTCTTGAGCCTTGTCTTGTGGAGTTTGATGACATGTAGCAAGTCTATAATTTAGGGACTTGAGATTTGAGTCCATTTATGATTTGAACATGTATGTGCATGTCATGTAGTCACAGCATGTGATATGTAGCACCACCTGTGAGACACAGACAAATGTTTAATTAACGTCTAGAACAAACCATTTGTTCTCAAGCCAGTGAATCGTTATCGTTATACTTATAACATTATCGCTCCAAATGTATTGAGCGTGACAGTAGTGCAGTATGTCATCTTGTATACATGTACACTACCTGACACATGCATCAATATTTGACCTTTTAGCCTGAGCTTTCTAAACTCAATCTTTTCAATTAGTTTTATATTTAGACATTTCAAAATGTGCTGAATATAAGCCAAGTGACATCATGGGAGTTCCCCAAAAAGGAACCAATTGCAGTTTGAATTCTCATAGATTGATTCCACTGTATTTCGTAATGCTTCATCTTTGTTTATCTTTAGGTGGCCTACTTACACATTTTTGGATTATTGTAATATAGACATATATATAGGCATAAGCATGGGCTTATGACAGAGGAACACTGAAAGGGATTTTTTTTATTGCATAATATTTAGGAATCACAAGCCAATGCATCCAGCTTGTACATCAGCTTTATAATTTACAATGGAAACAAAAAAATTCAGAGAGAAGAAGTTGAAGAACCTCAGTCATTTGATGATATGTGAGAACTAATGAGTGATTTTTACAAAGAAACTGCATTTCTAGTTTTTATTCAAATAGATGAGAAGGAATTTTACAATTGTATTCAAGTTTAAAAAGTTCCACTGAAGCTGATTTGACCTAGCTTGCATCAATTGTTACAATTAGCAATGTAGGGGGAAAAGATTACAAAAGCTAAATATTGTAAAGAATACTTTGTACCTTTCAGGAGGCAAAAGTTAATCTATGTGATTGTGTGTGTGGGTGTATGTGACACCTTAGCTTGAGAGCCCTTAGATGACTCCAAAAAAGTATATTGTGATTTACTTTCATAAGTACTTGGTATGTGGAGGCACCTCACTGTAGTGGGTACAAGAAAATATTGTTTTCTGTGAGGTCATTTGGAGGTCAATTGTGGTTAAAAGTCTGAAAAGTAGTAAACTTGACAGAGCTCTTTAAAAGCGAAACTTTAATTAACATATACTTGGCATGTGGATCCAACTTTAGGTCACCAGAGGTCAAAATCTGGACGCTAATACACACAATAACTTCTAAAGTAAAGTTGAAATGAACTTCACCAGGGGCTTTGATGGGAAGTAGGTTGGGGGGTGGGGGTGAGCAGTTCATGAGAGCTTTGAATTTGTCTGCCCACTTCATGTGTGTTTGGAGTATAAATTGATAAGTATTCTAAAGAGCTGTACAATTGTGACATCAGTTTCTGAGAGATGCTAGACTATCTTAAAGTGGCCATGACACGAAAATTTCAAAGTCCTATATTTTTGGGATCCATCAAAGAATGTTCTCTAGAACATGTATCAACCAATCTGCCAGTTTAAAACTTGATTTTTCAAGTCGAAAATTGAGAATGAATTTACCCTTTTCAGCGTTTGAAACTTTGTTTACTCGAAAATTTTCCGATTCGCATGACGTCATAATCGCCGTGTTTTTTTCGTCCTTCAGCCATGGATGAAGGCTAATTGCATGGGTTATGATATTTATGCAGCCCCCAACAATAAAACGGACCGGCATTTCTCTCGGATAGTTTACAACAGTTGTAAAACAAACTTGAAATTTCTTACGATATATCGTAATACAGTGGTTGTTCTCTCAGTGTAAATGTGCGTGTATATGGAACGGTATGATCGTCGCGCATCCGGTACATGACTGGGCTTGGCACTTGTGTTCCTAACATGACGTCATCATTGTCTTGTTGTGAAATCGCATTCTCAGATATCTATTTTCGGATGCGAATATTAAAATGTTAATTACTAATTAGTCCTTGAGGTTTTCAAGGTAATGAGGATAGTTTTGAACATAGATTTTCTCATAGATTCAGAGGAAGTTACTCTCGATTAGTTGGATTTTTCGTGTCATGGCCTCTTTAATAGTTTTAGAAAGTGTTGTAGTATTGATGTAACAAACAATCTTATGATATTTGTTCTCTGTTTGTCCTGATTTATTCACTATGCGTCTAAGTAGTAGGCATATTGAAGTGTTTCAGATATGCTCTACATTGTGTAATAAATAATTCCCATTATATGCCTGTCAGTCTGAAACCAAGTTTGATTTGAGAAAATTTACTATAAAAAGGAGCAAGTATAGTCTCTTGCTCTCTCTATTATTGACTCCATGGTAACATTTTTAACGTGCTATAGTGAAATGTTTGCTTGATGATTGAGCTGCGTACCATTAACTACCTTACTGCATGTTCAGCTAGCCTAATATATAGCATACTGCCGCCAAACCTGTCTTTTCACATTCAAAATTTATGAAATTCCTTGTCTGATATGTCTTTAAAGTAATATGCAACAGAGGTTGTAAAAAAAAACATTGTTCATGTTTTATCATAGAATATTGAATAGTAGGATTTATAAGAACATCTTTATGCATGCTTTATTGCTACATGTTTGAGCTCATTCAATTTTCAGTATACAATTTAAAGATTTTATAAATACCTGACATTTTAGCAAGGTTATGGGTTACAAGTCTACATGATGTCATGCTAGACACTACAGTTACCTGGTCAAGAATCTAAACATTTATACTCTGACACCTGTTGTTTCTTGATATCCAGTATCCTATTAGACATACTGATAATGATTATACATTCCTTGATATGACATATATACACTACATATTCTAGAAATAGTGACATATGAGAGCAAAATATTTTTTATAATCTAAAAAAATATTGATCTTTTCCTGATAAAGGAGTATGCTAGATGTAGTAGAAATGGTCACTGTATGTATATTAAGCAACAATGTATGTATATGTGATCTTCCCGCAAGCAGGAACTCGCGAAAGAAGCCATGGAGGCTTATAGACTCACAAGCTGACCGAAGCCAATCTCTCGGCACACATCCATTTAACGTCCATGTCGGGAAGTTGTTATTGAACAAAACCCTTGCCAGACGACACACATTGCTCTCGGCGGGAATTGAACCGGGGATCTCATGACTGGGGACGCCGGCGTTAACCACTAGCTTTAATCCTTCAAGTAAACAATCAAGTTTTAATCCTTGTTATTGAGTATAGCTTTATATACTGAGCAAAATGGATTCACCATCTAATAATCTGTAAAGTTTTGAAACAGGAATTTGCCTTTTGTTTTGTTTTGTTCCGGTATTGTATTGTTGCCTCCCTACACTTTGACAAAGTTCCTGACATTACAAAATGTTGCGAAACACATATTTTTATCTTTCTTTCTTTTTCAGTAAAAATTAATTTATGGAAATGCAACCAAAGCGCTATCACTATATACTATACTTCTTTAAGTCTGTCTACCGTAACTTTGATTTAATTCCTCAAGTCAAGTCTGTTTTGGCAGAAGTTTTTGCAAACTATGTGACTGTTTTTGAATTTCTCCAGAGGGCACATTCCCATAGCATTCAGGTTTTAATCTGATTGTATTCTCTCTTTATGGTCATACATTAAATGTGGGATTTCATAAGAGCTGTACATGTGAATGTTTTCCCAGGTGTAATAATTCTGTGGATTTTGCAAATTAGATGTGCGGATTTCTTTGTCTGAGTGTAACAAGGAAAAAATATAAAGAAATGAAAATTGGTTAAAGGTGCATAATTAATTTGCATAATTTTTTTGGTCAATGTGAAATTTCATGTCCCATGTGACATACTTAACATTTTGAATAAAGGATGTGAGGGGGTTGGGATTGGGGGGGGGGAGAGGTATCACTGAACTAGTTAACTAAGTCAATATGAACCAATACTTCTGGCCAATGTTACAGTAGGTCACACTGAACTTGACTGCAAGAGCTGATTGTCAACAAACAGAATGAAGAACCGAGAAGGTAAACTCCCATGGAAAACGGGGAAAAGAAGGGTGGAATGCTAAAAAAATTTGTCTGTTAAACATTGAATAAAAACTCCTATAGTATTTTTTTTTTTTTGAAAATTGTTACAGTTTAACGGTGTGCCTCTCAAGAACAACATAGTGCATGCTTTGTTTTTAGGAATCTGTGATGATGATAAGATTTGTATGTGTGTGCTGCCACTATAACACATAAGTACTGAACATCATATCTGGTAGGTAGATGCACCTGATTGTGTACAAGAACCCTGTAGAAATTGGTGGATGTCAAAGGTCATATGACATCAATGTAGGTTAAAGTCTGAAAACCTTGTAATTAAACACATTAATTCACAAAAGGAAGATTGGATGAAGAAGTTCATACAAGTTTAATATGGAGGTCCCTTTTGATGAGTGCAGAACCCTATTGCAGTTGCTGGAGGTCAAATGTCATTTTTTGGGGTCAAAGTCTAAAAAGCTTGTCAGCATGATAACTCAGCAAGTCAGCTTGGTTGAACGTAATACTTAATATGTGGAGCCACCTTATTGATTACATGAACCCTATTGTTTCCTGTGAAGGTCATTTGATGTCAACAGAGGCCAAAGTCTGAAAAATTTGTAAACACAATATTGCATCCACCTTATTGGATATACTGAAAAATTTCTGGTGTTCAAAAGTCTGAAAACTTTGCTGCACTGCATACTTGGTTTACAAATTAGACGTTACCATATCAAAGAATCATTAAGCCTGTTAGCTTTCTGGTTGAATGAATTCTAAATATTGTAGAAATTTGGTCAGAAATTAGAGGTGTGGAACTTTCCAAGAGTTTCCTATAGTTTCAGTCGTGTAGGTCTCCAAACAGTCAATTGGTTGGATTGTCCCTTTTTCTATAATTAACTTCTCAGCGTTTGTCAACCTGTTGTGGGAGTTTTTGCTGATGGGAAGTGACACTATGGGCAACTGCCTGTAAACAATGACGTCATTATTGCTGTGGAAAACTCTGTAAAGTTTCCATGGGATTGTTGAACTACTGTACTTTATTGTTAAATATTCCCTTGCTAATTAATCTACTTCAGTGGGTAATGAAAATAGCATGAACAGGGTATTCAATTCTGTCAGTATTCAGCCGTCAATCTTAGCACATGTATGGAAAATCTGTTTGCAACAATACTTGCCAGGAGGTTCCCACCCTTAAAGCAATTGCCAACAATGCGGAGAGAGCTGTATAGCTGAAGTTACTGCACGCATCACATACCTGTCTGTTCACAACCTCAGCACTCTTGCTCTACTGTAGAGTGAACTGGTAACCTTTTTAACACTGTGCACCCTCTACGACGGCCTACCAACAAGTTTAATAAATCTGGAGGATTCATGTCAATTGCGCGCGCGTACCATGCACGGAGGGTCATGTGATGTGTTCCAGGGTGGTACCAAACTGATATTTCTCTGTAGCAGTTCGAGAATAGTGTTAGTGACTTCGTGAAAGATTTGCACCAAGACGGATCGGACATGGGAACTAACGGCGTAAGAAGGTACTGGTACTTCAGGCCTACGAAATAGTGCTAATATGCTAACGTTAGACAAACTGGCACAGAACAAGTACAGATACATTGGGCTTGCAGCGTTTGGTGCTGTAGGGAAATGTTTAGTTCAGTGCAACCACGGAATTCTCCATGGAACAGAGCCTAATGCTGCTCGGCGGGAATATAGCTATTACGTTAGGCTACTGGCACGGTTATTGCTAGGTAACGGGTGTCGTCTGCTGCTCTAAGCACGCATACACATTTACGTACTAGTTGGGTGAAATCATCATGCGTAATGGGGAGAGTAATATATTAGTACCACCCTGGAACACATCACATGACCCTCCATGCATGGTACGCGCGTATTTACTGTGTGATAGTTCCTCCAGATTTATTAAACTCGTTGCGGCCTACTCTGTTTGGCACAACATGTCTATTGGCTTGAGATATCATTGATATTCTCTTTCCTTTTAGAATCAAACAAGGTGTCCTTGTAATATTGCAAAAAATATTGAATACAATTTAGAACAGAGAGGCTAGCAAAGAGAAACTCCCATGTTTATGATTGTTGATAACAATCAAGGAAGAAATATCACAATAATATCCATAAAAGTTAATGCGTTATCAAACAACAATGTCCTTAGAGCTCTTGTTTTATTCATTTGATGCATGCAAAATATTTCAAATCCTATTAGAATACCTACAGTCAACTTCCAAGCAATTAACTTCAATAATATACAACTAAGGGATTGTTCCAAGATAATTTAGGGATATAGTAGCTGATCACAAGTTTAGCAGCCAGCTGTTGTGCTTGGTATCGTTCATACCAAATTGCAGTCCTATTCCTACTCACATTTCACATAGAATATCTCATTTCAAGAGCAAAATCCAATGCAAGTTAAATTTTAAGTGGCTATGGGTGACTTATTAACATTAGTGTAGTTATATTTGTTTTCTTATAAAAGTAGAACAGAACATACATAACAAACATAAGTCTTTCAGTCCAGGGAGATGATTTCAGACTGAACGTACATTTCCTAGTCTCAACAACAACATTATCTTTTACATTCCATCTCACTTGTTCACCCAGCTATCCCTTCTCCCTCTCCACTCCCCTTCCCCTTTCCCTTTCCCCTTCCCCTCCCCTCAGATATTTGTGGCTGTTGTTGTACTGTCATTAAACAACAGTACTTTCTTTCCAGATGATGCCCCCCCCCCCCGACACCTTCCCGCCATCATGACAGAAGCTGCATATTCTGGGTCAGTGATTGTTCCATGTATACATAAAAGTAAAACAACTTTCACTGCCAAATTGGAATGAGAATGCAGACCTGTTTGTACATACTGAGATAAAGCTGACTAGGCTACCTGAAGGTGATCTGCTAAAGTTTTAAGGATGGGAAGATGGAAAGCATTTTAGTTGGTCTATAATGAACAAAAATATGTTTGCTTTCGTCTTTGGCAACACTGGTAACATAATTGAATTGTTCGATACAAAATGGGTTGAAAACTCAGATTTTGATATTTGTGGGTCAGATTTCTTTACAGAAGTAAAAGTCTTATACTTGTCCAGCATTGTAATTTATCAGACATCACAGGAGGTCCTCAAAAGGTGTCCCACTGACCAAATCCGAACCACGGAAATTTTCAAAATTCCCCCAAAAAGTAACATAATCAGCACCCAATTTTATAATATATCATTTCATGGTATGGATTGACTGAAGTACTTCATGTGTATAATATCTGGTATCTGATTGTACTGACAGGCACATGGTTACATCGTTGTGTTCCATAGATGGGTTAAACTCATCACCGAAAAGTGTACTTGCTAAGAATCTGCAGACAAGAATCAGTGAATCTAATAACGAGGCGGTTACACATCTCGTTGGTGAGAGAGTCACAGTTGGAATGATTCAGGTACGGTTAAAAAATATAATTTATATCCTTTTCTTTTCTGATAAAAAAAAAAGCAATGAAGGAAACAACACATAAAGTATTTTTTTTCACTTTTCATATATTTAATATTTAATATATATTTAATATTGTTGATACAGTTAGTAAACCTTGTGTGATACTATTAAGTCTATATATTGTTTGTCTCTATCATAAACATGGACAACTTAACCAATATCTGTGCAGAGAACTGATAAATAAGCTATTACCTGCACTCATAGACTTTGAAAAACCAAGTCTGATTGGTTGCTATTTCGATCTGGCAGTTTTTAATCTGCATGTTCTTTGTCAAATTGAAATAACTTGATAAGTGGAAAATGAACTTCTACCCAATTATGATAATGAGATTTACTGAAAGAGGTGGAATATCAGCCCGAGCAAACTGACAGTGATTGGTACCCTTGGGTAAAAACAATACCCCCCTCCTCCTACTCCACCAGCAATGCAAAGATGAAGGGTCCCTTTCCGAAGAAATGGTCCCCCCTACTTAGCACTCTTCTGCATACAACCAAACTTTAAGACATGGATGAAGTACACAATGTTGGAAGTTGGAACAGAACTTGAAGCGTTGGATTTGATTCAGAGGTTGTGGAGCTGGCTAGTCCCCTACCCCTCTATTCATCTGACCTGCCTGTCAGTCCACCCCAGTCACAATAAGAATACCTTAGGGCAGCACAATACATCCCATGACTATCTCATCTCTTGCTCTGGTCTTTCTCATCTGTTAGGATCTTCATCTTCCAAGAGAGACCTTTGTTCAATCTCACACCAGCATCAGTGAAGCGGTATCTGCCTCTGACGATGGTGACATTATCCTGCTCTTCCCGGGGACTCATTCTGCCTCCGGTCTTGCCAACTTTTATTTTTCTCTCACATTCATCGGTGAGTATGTAATGAACCCTACTGCAATAATTGTACACTGTGCACTAGTGTGTAGCTTCCTTCGTGCAAGAAATATCAGGATCATATAACACACATCTAATTGGGGTTTACAAGGGTATCTGAAGGTATTTGGAAACAGAGCATCTGTCTAAATTGATTTATATGTTCACCGATAGAGTTATCAGCTCAGTAAGTAGATACCCTTGAAAGATGCTCAAATTGCTGAATATGACAGACTTTAAATGATACATAAATGTTATCTCACTTAAAAAAAAAGAGTTAAACAGAGACATCGCAAGTTTCAGAACAAACTTATTTGACAGAACAAGTCTCGGCGGAGAGACAGGCAGAGTAATTATATATGTTTATATTTATATTTATGTTTATTTATATAATATCTCCTGCCAGCAATGAGTCTATGTGATAGATGTAGTTTGGATTGACTGTGATCCAATCTTAGCTTTCGCAGCCCTGAGACTGAACCTTTCCTTCTCTCCAATAGTGACTATGCTCTCAGAGTGACAGCATGGAAAGTCTTACTTTTGTGGGTACAGTTAAAAAAAAATTCTATAACAAAAATTGATTACAATTGCTCATACAATTTTTTAGATATTAATTTGGTGAGTTCCATCTTCAACCTTCCAGAGTCTGATGTTGTCGTTTGTTCCCGCAACTCATTAATATGTCTACTCTCTGTCCTTAAGTGAGTCGTTAGATATATTCACCCATAGGAAGTCTTCATTTTAAAGGCATTGAAGACTCGCCCCAAACCTTGTGCCGCGCTCTGAAAAAGTTAACTTTCCGTTGCTTGCAAATGACGTTTTCTTCTTGTCGCTACAAAATGCAGACAGTAATGAAACATGATACCTTGTAATCTTTTATCTAGACCTGAGATGTCTACGCTGCTATGTACACTGTGTTGTGGGTATTGACCGTAGCTGTATGTATTGACTGTACACTAGTGTCTAATTACCGACAGTAGCAAGCTGTGTGTGTATTTTCTGGGATCGATGGTGGTGTCTAACAATTCTGTTCACCTCATTCGAAACTAGGTCAGATTACCGGCATGAGACGATTCTTTGTGCGCGATTCACACCCTTTGAGTATATTCATGTACCTTACTCTGTTTTTTACCATCGTGACCATTGAGATGACTTCTCTTAATTGTGAAATCAGATGTTAGTATTGCATGGAAAGTTACTCTGTCAGCCGTCAGACCCGTCTATAATAGCCTTGATGTTAGCATTGCGTTCATAAACACGTTTAGCAATTAAAGTCATTATTATGATCTGAAAATACTTAATAACAACATTCCCCATTTTTTTTTTTGAGTTGATGGGACAATTAATGGTGTAGGATAATATATGTTAGAGTAAAGGGATGTGATCCAAGTGCAATAATGAGATAAATTCTTCCGGTTTATAACATTTCCATGGTTTTTTGTGAAGCAACTTTTCTGGTTGTTCTTTTTGACAACAGAGAAGGGATCACAATTTTTTGTTTTTGCATTTCACTGGAATGTTTTGGTTTTGAATTAAGTAGGTTGACCAACTTCAGTTAAAAGCTTATTAAGTTCACACAGTATCATTTGGTGTGGTTTATCGAGGTGATGATCTTTCAAGTTTGGAAGTTAGATTTAGATTACATCATATTTAATTTTTTTTTATATACAAATTTTTGTTGTTGTGGTATCATGCAACCATAACAACCCTTCTTACTATAAGGTTAGAAAGTGAAAGACTACTTTTGGTTCAACACCTACTAGGGTCAATTTTTTAATATTTAGGTATCACGTTTCATTACTGTCTGCGTTTTCTTCTTGTCCCGACAAAATGCAGACAGTAATGAAACATGATACCTTGTTATCTTTAGTTGGACCTGAGATGTTCAACGCTGCTTTATACACTGTGTTGTGGGTATTGACCGTAGCTGTATGTATTGACTGTACACTAGTGTCTAATTACCGACAGTAGCAGGCTGTGTGTGTATTTTCTGGGATCGATGGTGGTGTCTAACAATTCTGTTACACCTCATTCGAAACTAGGTCAGATTACCGACATGAGACGATTCTTTGTGCGCGATTCACACCCTTTGAGTATATTCATGTACCTTACTCTGTTTTTTACCATGGTGACCATTGAGATGACTTCTCTTAATTGTGAAATCAGATGTTAATGGTGCATGGAAAGTTTATTCTGTCAGACGTCAGGTCCGTCTATGATTAGCCTTGATTTTGGCATCGCATTCATAAACACATTAATTTAGCAATTAAAGTCATTATTATGATCTGAAAATACTTAATAACAACATTCCCCATTTTTTTTTTTGAGTTGATGGGACAATTAATGGTGTAGGATAATATATGTTAG
>JAIPMN010033170.1:0-10417 GCA_020650975.1 Apostichopus californicus
ATTTGTTCTTGAGTTAAATTATTATCGTTATTGGGGAGGCTTTGGTCATTATTTTGTAACATGCTTTTCACCTATAAATTTTATACCATCTATGCCGTATTCAACGCTCTGTAATACGCGGCATGCTAGCATAGAGTACAGAAATTGATGATAACCTCTTTTAATATTTTCCTTATAGAATTTTATTCCTGGCTAACTGGACGTTTTGCCAAAGAAGTAAACGCTATCGTAGTTTCTGTTGAGTGAGTATATTGCTAAACATTTTCAAGGAGTATAAACTGAATAAAACGTTTCATAAGTCTCGAGTTTCATTTATAATGTCACCTTGCATCTGCAGGTTTCATCGAGGAATGTGTCCTTGCCATTTTCTAATTTCTTTGTTGGTCGATGAAATGGTAGTATGGATGGGAACCGGGTGGAGTTGACGATGCTATTGTATCATGAAATGTATCGAAGTGGTTAAGTGTAAAGATTAAAGTTTGCCAAAAAATAAATGCATTTCTTGTTTCGATTTAAAAAGTTTAAACAAGAATGTATTAGTAAAGAAGGAGGGGTGGGGAGAGGGGGTGAGGTGGTATAATGATATGTTTCGTACTGTTTAAATGTTAAGACTCGGTTCACCTGGATGGTGGGAGGTGTGAACTGACTGGCGGGGGAACCATTGACCGTGAGTAAAACAGGTACAACCATTTACAATTGAGGCAAAGCCTTATAACTCGTATAGTGTTTCTTATACCTTTTCATGTCACGTACGGTCATAAGGGCACGCCCATAACGTTATTAGTTCATATCTTTCACCTTAAATCTTTAAGTTACGCTCCTCCTCATAACCACTAGCAGACGTCACTCTGTCCCTTTAGCTGCCCCTGTCTACCCCTCCCCCTTCCCCCTTTTTCTCTTCCTCATTTATTTCATTGTTATTGTCAACCATTGTACCTACAATCGACGGAATATTTGACTTACCTCTATAGATACCCACTGGCCCCAGAAAATCCCTTTCCGATCCCTTTCGAGACCAGTCTGGCCGCCTCTAAATACTTCCTTGACAACGCCGAAGCTTATGGCGCTGACCCGAACCGCGTTGCTATTGGCGGTGACAGCGCAGGCGGTTATCTTGCCGCTCTGGTGACCCAGTTCGTGACGGATGACCCAACCGTCCCTGATTTCCAACTCCAAGTCCTCGTGTATCCAATAATACAGTATTTTCACACAAACTCTCCCGCTTACCAGAAGTACGCATGGGACTTTGGGGACGGTGGCCCTTTACCAAGGAAACAGATCGCTACCTATTTGTCGTACCACATGTTTGGAAAGTATGATGGTCACTTCATTGACTCTGTGACCGCTGACAGTCACATGCCACCTGGGTGGTCATTAAGTGACGAATTCAATGACAGATACCACCATTCCCTCATTCCAACTGAATTGAAACACCCTCAATATTATGACGATGCTTCTGTGTTTGTTGAAGGAGACGAGAATGCTTGGAACAAGCATAAAAAATGGGCGATCGATCCGAGGTCCAACCCTCTAAATCGACAAAACTTTACCGGGCTGGCCCCGGCACTCATCATTACATGTGGCTTTGATAGTTTGAGAGACGAAGGTATATTTTATGGACAAGCATTGTCAAAAGCTGAGGTGGACGTGGAGTGGAAACATTACGAGGGTGCGTTTCATGGGATAATGTATCTTGGACCAACAATGGAATTTGAACTTGGTAGACAAATGCAAACAGATGTTATCGAATTCCTTAGCGACCGACTATGACGCGTGACGCGTAATCTAGTCATGTTGAAGTTAGCGAGTAGGTTTCGTCCACTTAGTATTTTGAACTTAGTTTTGCTGCATATGGGGAGGGGATGGGGGGGGGGGAGGGGTGTCTTTTGGTTTACGGTGCTTATCTCCCCTCTTTTTAAAGATATGAACTATATTATGGGTATTCGGAGTACGGTATATAATATACTTTAAAAATTACGAATCACGAAAAGCGAGGAACTGTACAGTTGCACGCAGACGTATACATTGTACAAAACATGCCAGGGGCTGCATTCCATATATATGGTGTACATAATCAAACGAGTGTCCAGCAGATAGCCAAGCACTTTCATGTGAGTTGTTTATCTAATTTCTTTAGGGTCTGATTTGGAATTGGTAGAAATTTAATTATTAATATGAAAACTGTATATCGTTACTGTATATAAAATCACTGTTATATTTGTAAATAAACCATGTCAAACATGTGACTAAGATTTCATTATTTTATTCGTAACTCGTGCATATTTATAGCGAATAGTAAAGATTGAATGTACCTAACTTTAGGATCTCCTCATTGATTGTTTCTCTCTCTTTGTCATCTCTTCCCCTAGCTCCATCATTCTACTGCGATTTTGCATTTAATTTCTCTCAGATTTCAAGTTTATTAAAAATCCAGTATAAATACGTGAAAGTACATATTAATAAATAGGATATGAAAATAGTTAAGAGTTAAAAAGCTTGAAATAGCATGAACTATATGTACAAATAATAAATAAAAAGTTAATATATGAATTAAAGTAGGTTTTGTTGAACAACACCCTGAAAATTTCAAAACGTATACAGATCGAAAATATATGGGGCTTTAACGGATGGCAGTGGAGTGGAGCTCCCTCGGTTCTCTGCTCCTTCCTGTACGTGTTGTAAGAATATTTATATCAACTCCGATGGTTGATTTAATGTTTTCCCTTACTCGTGCTGTGTTTTTCTACACACATATATATATAATAAACCATTGGCAAATTATAGGCCATGTTTCATATTTTCCTGAGCGGGGATAGGAGGGTCTGATCTAACCGAGGGAGCTCTACTCTCCTGCCACCCGTTAAGCCCCTATATTTCAATTCTTTTTGCCGTATAGAAATTGTCTTCCACACATTTTGGGAAAAGTTTTAACTACGTACCGCGATTTTCTTCATAATTTGCTCAGAAAAACAAAACAAAACAAACCAACATTACAAAACATAATAACAATAATAATAATAATAATAATAAAAGCTTGACTAGTCAGTGTCATGAGCTGAACCGTTCCGTATACTTAATTTCAAGTTAGTAAATATTGCATATTCCAAATTCAACGTCTCTACCCCTTTGAAACAGTTCGGCTATTCTTGAACATTAATTGCGCCCTCTATTTTGATAACGCACAGCACCAGATGGCTCTAATAACGTACGGTCAACCATGGAGATAAAAACTGTTTTACCTCCATGGGTCAACAGCCAGACAATATTGCTCCATTGAATTACACACTTTGCAAGGTCGCTAGAGCATAAATATATAGACATTCTACCCACCATATGAAAACTGATGGTTTGGACTATCATACTATACTTACACACTTACCCACCACGAACTTCTGAATTTTGAGCAACTTGCGAACACTTGTGTCGGCTCTCGTTGCGCAACCGCCCCATGAATTTTACCAACGAAGTTACAGCCTTCCTCCCCCCTCCCCATTAGATCACCTTTAACCCGCCTCACTTTTTACACAATCAGTAGTCTATTACATATGCCTACACTTCCCATTCACCTATCCACCTTCCCAATATATTATATACGGAAGCTGGTCACTTCGCCCAACAACCATTTCGCTCAAGTGCCATTTCGCCCAACCTTACCATTTCGCCCAACCAGCCTGGTCATTTCGCCCAACCAGCCTGGTCATTTCGCCCAACCAGCCTGGTCATTTCGCCCAACCTTGATGCAGTTGGGCGAAGTGACCAGAAAGCTTATATACATATTCAACAACTTCTCATATATTATATACATATTCAACATCTTCCCACTATATAATATACATATTCAACACGTCAGCTTCGGTACCGTCTCCATGGCGAAAACCACATTTGTACTTCACCTTTGCAACGTTTGTCATGCAATTAAGTGTTCTCTTACCTTTAATCACAAACTGCTCTTTCTACTGCTTTATAACGTAACAGTTTCCTACCTACAATGAAGTTGAAATAAAAATCAAATGGCGCTACATACTATACATATATATATGTATAAGTTTTATCGTATTCTCAGCCCTGATTGATGCTCGTCGTGTCACGTAGGTCTACATGACCTTCGACAGTAACGAGCTACAAGTTGAGTTGGGCCGATTTTACAACATCCTTTAAGAATTGCTCAAAATACCACGGCAATTGGTCGGACTAAAATAAAGTAAAAGGTCGTTAAAAAACAAGAACTGCTTGAAAGTCACAACAGCGATTAAATTTAGGCCTATAAATATGAGAGAACAAATTGATATTATTTCAAAACGTTTATGTGCAGTCGTATGTTACCTAGTACAACTTGTTTAACAGCATTTACCTTTGGAAATGGACCTGTACTTGTGCAAGATATGCTACTGATAGTTTGTGGGGTGTAGGCACCTGGGAAGGATTTTCTATGGGGACGGTACGTTTACCGAATAGATAGACCATTTCATTAAACACTGTCCTAGTAAATCATGGATGCTTTTCTTTGGGTATATTTACGGGTGTTTAGATGGAAGCATAGCTTTGTTTTTTGGCATTTGACGCAGTTACTGTGAACTTCCCCTATACAGCACGAATGACCACTATACCTACTCAGGAAAATGTGGACTTTTGAAATTGGGTAGGAGAGTACGTACCCATTGCAACCCCCCCCCCCCCCAAATACACACCCATGCATACGTGCCTGAGCTGGTTAGGGGCTGTACAAGGGAGGGTTGTGGGAGTGACGAGAAAAGGGGGATAAGAAGGTTTGAGGTAAGCCTTTTAGTAATACGTGACTGCAGCAGCCAACTGACGATGACTATGTTTTGAAAAAATAGGTATAGAATTTTCTTTCTGAAAGTTAAAAAAAGAACGTAGATTTATCTTTCCGTGTGGACATGCATTCGATCGATTTCATGAATCGTCTCAAACAATTTTCCAGAAAGGTCACCCAAGATAGAGCAGGGGCACCAAAACCAAACAATTTGATCCACTCTCAATATTTTCACATGCATGTGCAGCCCTTGAAGATGTCCTAAGCTTTTGGAGTGGTAATATGTGGGTTATATGCAGTGGTGTGCACATTATTTCAAAGGTGAGGGGAAGGGGGTGGGGGAATATTCTAGAAATCCTCGACATATCCAGGTAGTGACCGAACCTATATGGAAGGGACGGTAGCGAATGGAATACGTTATAAAGGGGAAGGGGTGACCCTTGGGTTTGTTGACGCAGAGTCCCATGCAGGATTGTCTGAGGTCCTTCCCCCGCCCTTCCCCTTCCCCCTAAAAAATAACATAAAAAATAGACGTCAAATGGTGCAATCTGAGGACATAACTAGACTTTAAGTTAGGTCTTTAACTATAGGTTGTACAAAAACTATACTTTTTATAGTTTGTGTGTGGTTCTAAGATGGTGTAGGCCTACACCCTTATCAGTGGTCTAATTCTTTCCCGGATGAATGCAAAAAATCCTTCGAGTGAACCATTAGCCCTGCCTAATCGACTAACTTTGGACGGTGAGGGAATGCCCACCCCCTCCTCCACCCCTCCCTAGCGCACGCGATTGGTTTTATGATATCCACGTTATATCATCGCGTATAATATAGGCTATGTATACACTTCGTGTTGATCAATAAACTTACCTCCAGTCAAGAGACAATTTAGATAGTAGGACAAAAGATTAAGATTACGGTGATCCATCGTAAAGTCGAACTTTGCTTCGTGTTTACAGCCCCGAGAGAAGCACGTTATGTCTTAGTGTTAAAGCAGTGTAAACAGTGAAAACACCAAGAATTATCAGATAAATACTGCTAACTATCGTCGCCTTTACTGTTTATGTGACTGAAACGAGAGGAATATGAGGAAGGAAATATTTTAATCCAAATTCACAAATTTGTTAAAATACAGTCTTTCCTTCATATCTTCTGGTTTCGTCATTGAACGAGGTCGAACCACCCCTACCCCATTCCCCCGTCTTCGCCCCTGAAATACATTCCAGGTGTTAGATACAGGGCCTATAATGCATATTCATTATTTATTCATGGTTTAGAAGAACATAGGCCTAACTATCCTTCCACAGTACTTCAGTATATATCGCAGGTGATAGAAGTAACCCGACCAAATATGGTAAAAGACTATCATGCGATGAGGATGTTTTTACACTGCGTGGTATATACGCATGATAATGCATTGAGGCTATGAAAAAATAACGCTATTTTCTTTTTATAGGCCTATATCCTTCACAAACAAGGAAATTTCCAAATGGATATTTGCGAACAAAGATGTGGATCATTTGGGAAATCTCTGCAGTGTTTTCTCACGTAATCCACTTTGTCAGATTTTACAAGGATTTAAAAGTTACTTTGAAGAGCATCAGTGTTGCCCCCAAATATGCTATAGTAAGCTATACAGCGGTCACCCGTTTCCAGTTTCAACAAGCATTTTACTACGGACCACTCTAAAAGTAATTTTCCACACTTTGACACCCACTTGTCTATTATTAATCCCATAATCCCATATATTACCACATAATCATTCAACGACTGGGCGACTTATTCGGAGGATCAGAACCTCAAGGAAAGTTATTTTGGAAACTTTGAGCAATTTTTAGCTACAACATGGGGCCAATACAGATAAACTTTACACCTTTTACTAATGGCGAAATGCATTGAGTAGGGTATGAGGTGAAAGTCATAGACTATTGGGCATGGTATAACGGGCATGAACCGGGTGAAAAGTATGGGGTAATGCCTGAAGGGGAAAGAAAATGTATTTAACCTTGTCCAGCATATAAACGGATGTATATAGTCATTTTCTTTCGTCAATTTCAGTATATAGTTCTGTAGTAGTATATTGAACTGCTTTTCATTGTGAGTAACAGTATATAATCTTTTTACACACAATGGCACACACGTAACCATGGGTATAAAGATCGTATATAAAGTAAATTTGAAGACAATTTATTCAAACAAAATCTTTATGGTTATTGGTTAACCAAACATATACCACTTTAAAAACGTTTGATATAGCATCTTGCACACAGTATATATGTACAGACATTGAACGGTATCTAACACGTCTTAGTAAACAAGAATCGAACTGGAAGATAAGCTGAGTAAGGAGCTGGACGAAATCAATCATACCATGCAGGGATTTTATAATATGCATACCCTGTAACTACGGGTCGAAGGTCTATATTAAGCCCCCTCTTGAGTGACAGTGTGTGGGTTGTAAAACAATTAATCGTAGTTTTATTTGTGATCTTAAACGTGTTCGTTCTCCATGTCTGCAGTTATGGTATTAGTTTGAATCATCTTGGACGTAATTTAATAGAAACTGTGAAACGAAACTTCTTCAAGGAAGTGAAATAAAATCATGTCTAGCATCGGAAATAAGATCGTTTGGTCTCTGTTAATTTTTACGGTTTTAGCCATCGGTGTTGGGCTAGGCATCTACTTCGGTGTTCGAGAGGATTCTACCCTGGACCCTCTGCTAACTGCGCCGTATCTCATCCGCGAAGAGGAACGCATTGACTGTTATACCGAGAGCGGAGGAACCCCCGAGACCTGTGCGAGCAGAGGATGTGCATGGAGCGAGTCAGCGAACTCTGGAGTACATTGGTGCTTTTATCCTCCGGAGTTTGGACATGAGCTGGTCGATGGTCCAACCAATACCAAGCTTGGTTGGACAGCTACCATTCAGAGGAAGAAGGGCCAACCATCGAGGTACGGAAGGGATATTGATTTGGTCAAACTTGAAGTACAGAAGCAGACTAATAAAAGATTGCATTTTAAGGTACGATAGTAAATTTCCTTCTCTTTTGGAGGGAGGGATCGGGAGGGTCTGGAGGGGGGGGGATTGGGAGGGACTGGAGGGGGGGGGAGGGGTAGTCCAGGAGGGTGAAGTTTTAAGTTGAGATGATTGAAATCTTGAATCTGTAGGACCTACGTGTGTTGTATATATTATAGGCTGACATGGTCCAAACCTATTTTGTCCAAAAACGATTTTGAGTGTTACTAAATTTATGTGTGCACGCGAGGTGTAGGGGAGGGGGGGGGGGGTGACTTAACAGTATTTGATCTTAATGGCAAGTAAAGGTAGCTTGTAGACACATCACAAGAAAATCAGATATGCTATGAGAGAGTACTTATATTATATTAGTAATTTTCCATTGACCTATTGTAAATTCCCTTTAGAACCTCCAATCCGACCACGGGTTAGCTACGGTATAGTAATTATCATGGAAATGCTATTTGTTCCCTCCCGGATGACTTAGAGGGGGGGGGGGGGGTTGACGGTAAAAAAAGACAAACAAACTAAAGCCCTGGCACCTCCGCCGACAGGCCAATACTGACGAGGAATGAGTAGGTTTAACTGGTTTATGACCACTCGATCTGTATTGACACACACTGACTGACCAAAAAATGGTAACGATGATGGTTCAATCTGTAAAAGGACACAACAAAATATCCATAAGTACAGGTTTACATACACATATTAGATATAATATACATAAATGTAACAACTATCCCACTAATGCCAAGAATGCAAGTCATACAAGATTCATCACACATGAACAACAATTGTAAACATACACTAACTATACTACTTTAAGCTAGATAGTCACAAATCACTGAACCCGATACTCACTTATCAGAAGGTGACCTTAGTTATAAACACAATAACGGATATATGCTCTCAAGCAAATGGAGGATAAACCCTTACAAGTACAACACATCCTGACAAATATACCCTACTATTCTAATGCACAACACAACAGGTTAATAAGTAATATGCTACGCTTCCCTTCCCTTGAAGTCTAATCACATGGCCCCCTAACAACGTAAACAATGTACATTCTTTTAAGGCCTAGGCTCACTTCCCAAACAAACTTGTATACCAAAATTTAAATGCCTCAATGAGGATTAACAATCATACTAGGGAACAGGAAAACAAACAATACAGCACACAAATGATGATAGAAAAATCAAATAAAACGGCTAATTTGATGCAAGAATTAAGAAAACTATTGACTGCTCCCTGCCTCCAACAGGGGGTGGGTGGGTGGCATTCTGGCACGACCAAATCTCTGTTCGTTCCGACAAATTTAAAATTGAATTCCCATCCCAACAATTCTTAGCTAGATGAAGCGTCATGGGCATTATCGCATTATGTACAAGTGGACAATCACGTGATCCACATTTACTCTGATAAACTGTCGAAAATTCAATTTTTAATGTTAATATTAAGAATGCAATTTTTAAGATAAAATATCGAAATTTTGAGGTAAATCTTCAGAATTAAGGGATAAATTGTTGATTTGTTGTTATAAAATGATAAAATTGTGAGATCAATATAACGCCAAACATTTTGGGATGAAACGTCAATCTTTTGATGCAAAAGGTCCAACTTTCGACATAAACCGTTTAATGATTATAATTATGATTTATCATAAAACGTCAACATTCAGAGATAAGATTTAGGATTAAAAGGTGATTTATGTACCTGTGATGGAAAACAACAGGATTCGACGGGGACCTTGTTTTGTCTTAAGTAATAACTTATGTGCAGATACGCAACATGGAGTGAATTTATTTAGGGTGGATCATCATGTTCACTTTCAAAGAAGAAAGGCCAAAGAAGTTACAATAAAGGTCCCATCAAACAACGAACTTCTTAGGGCGGTCTTAAGTTTGCTCTAAAAATACATCTCCAACTCTCATCTTGTTAACATCTGTTTGATTAAAACAGATCATAACTAATAACATCGATTTCAGAAGCATGAGCGGTATGGCTTTTGCTTTTTTTCTCTACACCCATTTCGATTACGTAACTAAGAAAAAAATTATTGCAGTGTTTCATTCTAACAAACTGCACACACCCTGGCGGAGTGGAGGGAATTTTGATGATTTCAGGACTTCTTCAGGAGTGGTTGCATTGAGGGCATCCGATTTCTGAAGCTGATCTATGAAACTCATGAATAATATACTTCGGATCGTAACGGACAAAATTCAATAAAAAATAGGAGCTCAAGTAAGGCCATAGGCCAAGGCCATTATTCAAACTCAGACTCATGATGTACTAGTAGGCTAGCCTTCAGTAGTGCGACACTTTACTATCGTACTATTTACATTGTACAATATATAAATCGGTACAGAGTAGGCTAGGCTTAAGTTAAGTTTCGTGGAAATCGTCAGTGCCGATTCACAAGTAGGTGGACTGCATGTTTACCGTGGAGTCGTTGTTGGAAATTACGGTTAAAATCCATGACATGTAGGTCATGTACTTTTGATGAATCGTTTACAAAATTTCACTTTCCTTTTGGTAACATTGAAAACCAGTAGAAAAGACAAAAACTTAGTAGCCTAGCTAGATAAATATATATATATAGATTATAGAGTATTTTACGATATATATAT
>JAIPMN010033180.1:0-21090 GCA_020650975.1 Apostichopus californicus
TACAGCTTCCACAGAGAAGCCTCCAGTCCAGAGTACAACGAAACCCTCGTCATCTAATAACACATTCAAGAATGATGGCAGCTTCATGGAGCAGTTTCTGAGGCAGCAAGCTCGCTCTGCTGGAAGGGTGCCAGATGTCAGACCGAAAGGTATTGTAGTATTCTAGGCAGATGATCATTTTGTTTCATCATGCAAACTTCCTTCTTTGGACAACTATCGTAGTGAGAAGCTGCAACTAGTTATATCCTGTCCGAGTTTAGAAAGCGTTGTTAAATCAGGGATTTTCCCTGTACAGTAAGCAGCTATGCTCGTTGTATCCAAGTTCAAAAGCTTCCATAAACTGGATATTTCTTGTAAGAACATATTATCAAGTAAGAAGCTACCAAAATCAGAAGTTACCCATGTCGTATGTTTCCTTACAGTAGAAGGGAACTATCCCAAGTTCAAAAGATTTCATAATCTGGTTTATTTCTTGTAAGAAGATATTATCTAGTAAGAATCTACCAAAATCAGAAGTTACCCATGTCGTATGTTTCCTTACAGTAGGTGGGAACTATCCCAAGTTCAAAAGCTTACATATTCAGGTATATTTCTTGTAAGAACATATTATCTAGTAAGAAGCTACCAAAATCAGAAGTTACCCATGTCGTATGTTTCCTTACAGTAGAAGGGAACTATCCCAAGTTCAAAAGATTCCATAATCTGGTTTATTTCTTGTAAGAAGATATTATCTAGTAAGAATCTACCAAAATCAGAAGTTACCCATGTCGTATGTTTCCTTACAGTAGGTGGGAACTATCCCAAGTTCAAAAGCTTCCATATTCAGGTATATTTCATGTAAGAACATATTATCTAGTAAGAAGCTACCAAAGTCAAAAGTTACTCATGTCATATGTTTCCTTACAGTAGTAGCCCGTATCCTTATGTTGTAAGCATCAATCATGACAGTATCTCTCCCAGGTGTAATGTTACCCTTAAAGATTTTCTCGACAGAATCTTTCCTAATTAGTCAGAAACAGTTTGTTAGCTTCCTCCATTGCCTTTCTCCTCACAAACCACACTATCATTGAACTGTGTATTTTGAGCAATCTAATGTCACCTGTTAGCTCAGACGTCCGTGTGGTTCTTTTCTATCGTAATTTCTACTCAGTGCCCCAGTCAAGCAGTCAGCCTGATCAAGATCTGCGGAGTTACCAAGAAGCACCTCCAGCGGTCAGACCTAAAAAGACCTTTTCAGCTAGCGAGGTGTTTGGTGACTCCAGCTCAGAGGATGAAGACAATGCTTCTTCGTCAACAGATCCAGCTGCATGTAAGTTGCTCGTCCTTGCTATCTGTTATTAAAAACCCTTCCTTGTTGCTACAACGCACTTTGTAATTTGACGACATTTCTTAATGTTTGCAATTATCAAAGCTGCAGATTTTTCTTGAAATAAACTTGACTAAATACACAAAAAGAAGTCCATGTGCAGGGAATAAATGGTTCCTGTATTGCATTGCAAAATACTGTGTAAAATATTATGTTAAGTGCTGTACAAGTGCAATGATGAATAGCAGGTTTAACATACCCGTGTGCAAAATACTATGTTAAGTGCTATGCAAGTGCAATGATAGCAGGTTCAAAATACTGTGCAAAATACTATGTTAAGTGCTATGCAAGTGCAATGATGTATAGCAGGTTTAAAATACTGTGCAAAATACTATGTTAACTGCTTATACAAGTGCAATGATAGCAGGTTTAAAATACCTTGCAAAATACTATGTTAAGTGCTATACAAGTGTTATCATGTATAGCAGGTTTAAAATACTGTGCAAAATACTATGTTAAATAGATCAATTATCATATAATTTTTGGAAGCAAATAGGAGTTTTTTCTCATCATGATTTGAAATGGAAACTTAGCCTTAGTGCTTCGTGTTGTAATCGGAATTTTTGGTGTTGAGTCATGTCAAAAGAATTACACTTGTAAGTCAACACAAAGAGCTGCTTTAATTTCAATTCCTGGTCTTAGAAATCTGTCGAATGGAATGAAAACAAAAGAAAAGAAAAAAATGTGGTAAAAATGTCGAGATTATATCCAAAGTCTGTTTGATTTGACGATGGCGTGCTGGACATGATACTCATAGGCATCTTAAAGTCTTACCGCCAGAGGACATGAGCCTGAGACAGGTCATAGACAATCTCGCCAAGACGGTCGCGGAGAACGGAAGAACCGTAGAGGAGGCAGCCAAAAAGGTCCACAAAGATAACCCACTCTACCGGTGAGTTTTAATACTTTCGTTATGAGTAAGTACAGATTGACGGGTTATGAAAAGTTATTAAAACCCTCATCAGTATGATTACCCCTCAAATTTTCTAGAAATTGAAATAAAATGGTTACCTTTAGAAATGGTTTACACATACTGTACTGTAAAGAGTATGAAACATCTACAGTAAGTGTTTCAGATACAGAATTGGACAAAAGATGAATTGGAAAAAGAATGAATTAGAAAAATGATGAACATCTCAGCTAGTATGAACATCTGTTTACATATCTTTCATGTACCGATCTGGAAATTGATTTTGTATGAAAATTTATTGAAGAGTCCACAATTCTGCTCTTCAAATCTTCTAGAAAGTAACATAATCGTTACCTTCGGAAAGCGATTGCATACAGCGAGTATAAAGAGCTTAGGGTTGAAGATGTAAAACTCAATAAGCTGTTAAAGATGACCCATTTCAGCTTGGTATGAATGTTCACTCAAAGCTCATCAAAGTACCGATTTAGTATTCGATCGGTTCGAAATTTTATTAAGAGGTCTGTAGAGTGACTGAATCGCTTTCAAAGATTCTGGAGATAAAAAAAATGTTCACCAATGGAAGTTTGCATATGGAGGTAACACGAACAGCTAACTGTTATAGATATCTGTGGAAGTTGACAAGCCATCCGAGAGATGAATATCTCGGCTGATATCGAAGTTCAGTTAATAAAGGCCATCAGATCGGGAAATTGCTTTGATAATATGACATCATTTAAAGGGGATCAGGTTTGGACATCAGTATCTTGAATGTCAAATAATGGTCACGTATAGCACTTCTGAACAGATACAGTAGGTTTGTGCACTCACTTCCCACTGGCATTATTCTGTATTGATCGTCACACCTGTTCAAACTTGGACAATCGTAATTTGTATTGTTCACCTGCAAGTAATATCTCTCTCTCTGAAACCATCTTTATAGTCAAAAATTTGAAATTCTTAGTGTCAGAACCTACAGGAAGGTAATTTGTAATGTTTGTAAGTTTTAGTCAATCTAATAAAACATATCTCAAAATGTGATCTAAATATTGGGGATTAAAATTGATTGGGGACTTGAAACTGGTACATGAAAGGCCAACTAAGTTGTAGTAGATATGTCTGTAATAAGTGTTTAACTGACAGTATGAATAGTTTGTTACCTTATAGTCAGGATATTCATACTGTTCAGTACAAGTGCTTTGAAGAATTACTTGAAAGTAAAAACACGGTTCCAGCCCGGTGTGTCTGTTGGCAACTCTTAAAAGTGCAACTTTATGCAATATTGTATTTTGAATACTGTAGTAATGTATGTTCCAAATGTGATTATTCGAGATGCTTCTGTAGGTTAATGTGATATGCGTGGATGAGTATCTCCTCTGCGTTGTGTTTGCACCAAAAAACGGCGTTGCGCTCTTGTTGTCTACTTTTATCAGATTCCTGTTTGACAAGAAAGGACCCGGTTACAAGTATTACACCACAAAGATAGCTGTGTTCAAGCTAGCGACGATCCAGCCATCCGTAGGGATCACAGCAACCTTAAATGCAGGTCAGATAATTAATTACCTCGTTAGCAGAATTAAGATTTCGAATAGGGTGGGTGAGGAGAACACAAGGCAACTTTGACAATAGTATCCGGAACCTTAACACCATATACTTAGTACTGTAGTTGCACTCCACACTGCTATAACATACCTTTGATTGTCCTAACAGTAACCTCCAACAATTTAGCCCAGTTTACTCTCTTATTTCTCTACCAGCTACCCTCAGTCAGCTAGAAGTTATCCTTAACGGACTACTATGTATGGTACAACCTGTTTCCCCCTGTTTTCCCCCTTCTGCTCTGTTATATACTGTACCATCAATAGTGACTTTCATTACCTAAGTTACCTTTAATTGACTAACCAGTCATCCTTGTCTTTCTCAATACTACTTCTCAGATAGCATTCTACCAACAATTACATAGATGTTACCCATAACTGCCATATTGCCTGTAGGGCAATACAAGGCATTCTCCGAGTGGGTGGTGTATTGGTATGAAAGATAATATTGCTGGCAATAGAATTACAGTGTTTTTTTTTTATGGGGTGAAAGGAGACAATTTGAGACAAATGCTAATTGAGGAGGTTATCAGCTATTATACAACACCTAATTATATTCCGGCCATTTGATTGGTCAATTGCTCGTCGATTGCATGCAAAATCCGCTCTATTGCACTCTATGAAATAGAACCATTGGTTATACTTTTTTGATAGCACTTTTTTCAATGGTAAGAGAGCAGAGAAACCTGTCTGTTCAAAACAATCTGTTGCATGAGTGCATTTTACATCCAATTATATCCAAATTTGAAGGGGTTGTATAAAACAAATAATGAATGGTTTCCATTCCTGCAATAGTGCAAATATTTCATTCGTTGAAAGATGGAATGTTCCATTCAACTCGGTTGCGCCTCGTTGAATGGAACATTCCATCTCTCAACTCATGAAATATTTGCACTGTTGCACTCATAATCATTCATTATTTGTATATTGATACATTTAAGTTTAATCTGATGACCCTTGTTCCTTTTAAGCTGCAACCTCCGGTAGATCAGGAGCAAATGACACAAGACGGAGGAAGAGAAGATGGGAAGATACCGGTCCCTCACACTCTGCTCAGATGCCAGGGGTGGGGCACGTGAACCCAGTGGGTATGATTGGTACCACAGAACTGAGCGCTGACCAAATGAAGCAACTTAAAGAACAGAAAGAGGTTAGTTGTAGCGATGACATCAAACCTACCATCCAATCCTATTTAGAGGTGCACCGGATTTGGGCCTTTTAAGTCCGTCTGGATTTGCGGGATTTACCAGATTTTGGAAATTTAGCTCAATCCAACAGTTTCTTTAGGGCAAGGAGGAGATGTGGTTGGGCGAGGTGGAGGGGATGTGGGATCGAAAGTTTACAGACCCTTTCCTCTCTATTCATTCATTTAATTAGTTTAATAGTGATGTTTATCATAGAATCCTTCTGGATCTAGAAAAAAAATTCTTCCAGATACTGGATAAAAGCAAAAAGTGCCTCAAATCCGGCTGGAGTAATTAGATCCTGCAGGTCATTAAACTAACGATGAAATGTGTCGTTGTTCCACACCGTGTGGCAAGATGACAGAAGTGTACGGATTTGTAAAGTGTCACGAAACAAAGCTGTGCGGTTACATAACAACCAAATATAATTGTAAGGGTGATTGAAGTAAGCGTAGCTGAAACCACGCCGATGAACAACACCCTGTAAAAATGACCCATCCGTGAACAAAGCTAAACATCTTAAACGTGAGTCTTCTAAATAAAGCTTCCATAACCCTGTTGGACCCTGCGTTGTCCAAGTTTTTTCCTTTTGCTGCATTCTTCAGGATGAAAGGTTAATTTTTTACTGTCCCATTGATAAGATCTATCGTCACCTAGGCAGGGTTTTTGGGATGCGGTACCTTTGACACTTGGCTTTTCACTTTATTCTTTGCCTCGTCGTCGGTAGATGCAAATGCTGTATAACATGATCGTGAAATCCCAGAAGCAGGAAGGAGTTGACATTACCAAAGGAGGGAAGATCCCTAAACACAAGTACGAGTACGACAGCGACGAGGATACAGATGGCGGAACTTGGGAGCATAAACTGAGACAGAAGGAGATGGTAGAAACGGCAGGTAAGTTTATGACCTTCCCCCCCACCCCCTACCCCCCTCTTTATTACTTTCCTTTTGAATATTTCAAATGAAATATTATATCTTCACATTTGACAGACTTTTGTAATTTAACCTCCCCCTAGAAGGTGTGGGTTGTTGGATCATTAAATGTCATCGGTCTTGAAGATAGGATCTAACCAAGTAATAGCAGTGCCAGTGAAACCAAATCGACTCTCCAGCCTACTTATCAGAATGGAGTGTGAGATGGTATCAAGGGCTGCAGACATATCAAGCAAGACCAGGAGCACTGCCTTATTTTCTATCAAGAGAATGTAAAATGTTACTCCTCACCTGAAGGAGGGCAGTCTCCATACTGTGGTGACTCTTATGCGCACTTTGAATGAATTCTCATCTCTGCTAATTCCACTTTGGTTTCCTGTCTCCCTTTATCTCCATCCCTTCCTCCCTCCCATTTCCTTCTTTACCAACAAAGTGAGAAAGTAGATCAACTTTGCCTTAATTGACTTTATTTTCACATCAAGGGACAGAAATCCAAACCTTGTTCAATAGTATAGGTAGAAAAGCTGTTAAAAAACATTTCTCTTTCGGCACTTTTATTTTGCACCACCAAAAAAGCCCTTGGATGCATTGACAATATAAAGTCTGTTTTGAGTATGTTTTCCAAATCATTCTCAATTATTCCACACATTTCATTATTATTTCACTCACAGAAAAGGCAGAGGCTTTGACAAAGATGGGCAAGGGCAAACATCACCTCGGGGACTTTTTGCCACCGGAGGAATTGGAGAAGTTTTTGGAAACCCTGCAGGCTCTACGAGAAGGCCGGACTCCAGATTATTCAGATTACAAACAATTCAAGTTGCAGGCAGACAATATCGGTGAGCACGGAAATAATGAACGTTGAACTTTTTTGCAGTTTACGAGCACAGTTTGTTTGTGAAAACTAAAATTATATTGCAGAACAAGAAGACTTTGCATGCAAAAATTAATACAAATTTTTCCACTTTCGTAGGGTGAAAAGGGAAATGAACCCCCCCCCCCCCCTATTTGTGATAAAAAGCAAA
The DNA here is from genome assembly GCA_020650975.1 of Apostichopus californicus. Classification (NCBI taxonomy): domain Eukaryota; kingdom Metazoa; phylum Echinodermata; class Holothuroidea; order Aspidochirotida; family Stichopodidae; genus Apostichopus; species Apostichopus californicus. The sequence goes on from JAIPMN010033180.1 coordinate 7,016, forward strand.
ATGTCAATTTTTGTTTTGGAAATTACAATGATATTCCATTATCAGAAAGCATATAAATGCAACGTTGTGTCAGCGAGTCAGACAATTCCCTTTAAGGTTGTCATAGTCTTTAAGATCAGTACAAACACTCAGCTGAGAGGTTGGGTCTAAAATGTATGAATTGTGTATGAATTATTTGTGAAAATAAAGGGTCTGTTCTTTCTCTGTTAATTTTCAGGTTTCCAAATGTTACAGAAACTCGGTTGGAGTGAAGGAGAAGGTTTAGGCGCAGAGAAACAGGGTATTACTGCACCAGTCAGCAGGTGAGCTTTAATGATAAGTATTAGAAGGGTGTAACATGTTCAATTTATATGCAGACCATGCAGTAGTACCTATCACAGCATTGTATCCAGGGGTTTGCAATTAATTTTCAACAAGGGCCAGAGAAAACACATTGGCCGGGACAGAGGGACAGACAGAAACTAAATCACACTCTGCCTGGAATGATGCAATGTTCAGTGTAGGCAAGGTACGATCCTCAAGTCTAAGGTCCTTAAGAGTTTGCATAAAATAGTAGCGCGACATTTGGGCTGTTATTTTCTTCGTGGGCCAGATCGAAATCTTTTGTGGGCCAGATTTGACCCACAGCCTGCGCATATTGAGAACACCTCAATTTACATTCTTTTCCTAGTTTAACAATAATAATAATAATATGCGTGGCAAAATCCCAGACCACTTCAAATTGCTTAATTTGATTAATTTAGTTCCGGCCCTGCAGATAATTGGTCAAAAGAAATTTGCATATATTTGTGGAATCGGTGGAAATAAACTGATTTTTCAACAACTTTGTGTAAAAATAAACAAAACATTATTCACAATGCAGATAGTTGAAACTTGCAGAAAATGTTATGTTAAACAAACAGTGTTTTAAATTGGTGATTAACGCTGTCAACAATATTTCTATTTACATTTGAAGGTCCTCGTAGCAACAACATTTTGCAAAATATCACTTTTTTCAAAGACAGTAAACGATGTCTATATTAGAAAAATAAATAAATAAATGAAAAGTAGTACTGTTGGCTCTGCATTGCCATATTTTAAACTAACTTTTAAAATAAGACATCACCGGAATGAAGTGAACCTATTCTTAGCAGTTTCTGTCGTTTATCATAAGCGGGTCCGACCCGTAGATTAGTTACAGTAGCTCACCTTTCTCCTTTTATGCCCCTACCACCTTGCCCCTCCCCCTCTCAAAACCCTCCCTCCCATTTAATGATATATTTCTTATCCATGTTTAGAGGTACAAGGAACGTGGACGGCGTCGGTCTTGGAATTGAGCGTCCGGAAGAATTGACAAAGCAAGATGCAGAAGATGAATTTGAATCGTACAGAAAGAGAATGATGCTGGCTTATAGATTCCGACCAAACCCACTGGTAAATGACAATTTTATTTTCTGGGTTGATTTTGATCAGTATTTTGATGCTGTTCACAAGGGGGGGGGGGTGGGGGGGTGGATCCAGGATTTTAAAGAGGACAGTGTGTGGCTCTGAGATCGTTGAAGCAGAATCCCATGGGGGAGGATCTGGGGGTACCTCCCTCGGGCATATTTAGGCTTTAAAATAATTAAATGTTGAATTAGGGTATACACACAAAGTGTCAATAACTACTTTAATTTTGTGTGTGTGTGATTGAGAAAAGGGTGTGGTGGGGGGTTGGGGGGGGAGGAGGAGGTGTATACTCGAACACCCGGTTAAATACTAACATCCCATAACAGTTTACTTCATAAGCTGGATTTTTTAAGTTTAATTTCCCCCAAATTGTGAAATTTTTCTTTTTGCCGCCATTGTCTTATGTATCTAGATGGTTTTAACCTTTCTTTTTCCTTTCATGTATTTGTATAGACATTTGGTTTGTCGTCAAAACTGCAAACTAGCTATGTTTTCAATAATCATTTACTAAATCGGGACCTTTCTATCACTTTTAGAAAGAAATCCACATATTTCTAATTAAGTTGTTGTTTTTGTTGACTTGTTTCAGAATAATCCCAGACGGCCTTACTACTAGCCCAGGAAGAATCAAGCCGGTTCTTTGTTGCAACGTTGTTTTGCTTTTCCTCGGCGAATGTACGCACAGACACGAAATCCAGTGCTTTCAGATCTGTTGAAAATGTTGGGAATGACTAGGAGATATGTGAAGAAGAATCTACCCAAAGATACCATGACATGGTGATACAACATGGTGATATCATGGTGAAATCATGGAGATATCATGGTGATACCATGACATGGTGCCATGGCATCAAATTTTTAGAATTGTAATTTTACTTTCTTTTTTTGTTTGTTCTGGTAGTATTTCTTTTCCTCACGACACAGTTGGGGTGTTCTTCAGTTTTTTTTTGGTTCAAGAACTGATAAAATTGTGGAGCGCCTTAACTAAGACATGGCATTGGTAATATGACAAGCTCTTTCTGTAGAACATTTTTAGTGAATTAATTGATATTATCTTTAATTTCAGTTTGAGTGATAAAAGCATATATCCCCCTCCCTCCCCCCTCCCCCTTCCCATACCTCTACTAGCCTATCCTTTGAGTTGCTGCTACCAGCATTTGACTGTGTAATATGGACATTTTTGTAAAGAGAAGCACAATTTCAGTCCAGAATTGTTGTTTTTAAATCCTCCTAGATAATTGTTCTGTAGTTTTCCATTTATGCCATTTCTGTTTCTGCAGTCATCATGTGACATATCCTCATTAAATTGAAAGACCTTTTCATGAATTACAGGGATATTTTCAGGTTCTGAGTTTTTACAGATATACTGGGACATTGCAGGGTTAGCTGATATGAGATATGATCAATTAGACATTCCCCATTTATTATTTGATATTTCATTAATTAGCTACATGGACAATGTTTGTCTAAAGTCAATATCCGAAAATGGTTGAAAAGTCTGATAAAAATGTTTAAAGGGAAACAGAGCTAGATGATTGATTGTCATCTGTTCATTTTGAATCTTGTTATCACAAATTAGGTATACATGGATTTGCATCTGATCTAAACCCAATTGAAGAATGTGATATGACAATAAGGGGGACATGATTACAAAAATGTTTCAAAAATGTTTCATCTCTTTTTACAGCTGTACTTTGTACCGATAACCCCTACTTTCTTATATTTCTGCGATAATTTTCTTCAAAACTATCAACTTGTGAGAGAGTATAAAATCATTCTTTGAATTAAAAAAAACTCTCATTAGTGAGTAGTCAGAGATGATGACAATATTTTGAGAATATTTGCGCATAATCTCGTAATCCTCTGACCAGGGTCATTTCATAACTTTACATCAAATATTTGTTTTTAACCAGAGGGGAATAAATGAGTGCTTTGAGTTTCACCTCTCTCTTCCCTGATCTGTCTCCTGAACAATGCCCTGTAAGTTGTTATTTATTGATTATATGAATACATTTGTAATATAGAAATATGGATGAAGATTACTGCATTTTTGAAGTTCATTAAATGTGTTTGTACAAAGGTGTTGTGTCTGTTTGGTAAATTTTCCTTTTTTTTTTCTAGCAAGGATATAGTCCGTGTGACAATTTCTTTTCGGCTTATGAAAGAGGAACATATTCTAAGCACCCTGGTGAGCTTTTGCATTCAGTTCCGATATATTAACATTTGAAGCTGGCACGCTTTCTACCAAAAGGGGAACTTGAAGCAAAACAGGTTTGCTTTCTGATCCACACTGACAAATGCATTTTATTGTTTTGCTTTCAAATACACAACCAGTTGTCTTCTGCAAAAGTGGGATGCATTAGCAACTAGAGTCTTTAACATAATTCGATAACTTTACATCCCCAAGAGCAAGTTGGAACCCTGTCTAATCGGAAAACCCCCAAAAAAGAACCAAAAAAAATCCCCCTCAGGAATAGCAATATGTTTTGCTCTCAGTTTGCAACTGTGACAACACACCTGTTTTCGTCAAGTTCACTTTGGGTACCAAACTGTTACAAATCCATTTATGAATAACTTGGCAAAGCTATAACTTGAAAGAATCGACAAATAAGTTCATCTTTCATCAGTCAAGAATATATTTTCGTTTGGACTATCCTTTTAAACTTTATACATTAGCACAAATTATGTTGGAACTATTGTCTAGATGTATCAAAATTAATGGATGGTCCTCATATCCATGTGCATAAACCCAACAAAACTTTGGCATGCATTTTGACAAACATACGAGGTATCTTTTGCACTTGATAAGGGAGAACGCTGTTAACTTCACAAGTGACATTACAGTTTTGGTTTTAAATGTCGTTTACCATTTGAAGCTTCACTTTACATGATCGGGTTCTACAGCGATCGCGGCATGCTACAGATGAATTGGTTTTTTCATTCCATACTCTCCAATCCAAGACACAAACATTTATTTGTAGTTGGATGAATCAGTATAAACATAGATAAAGATTTTAATGATATGAAATGAGAAATACATTGGAATAACAGAGTCTTTTACTTTCCTGGCCATGTTTCGGTATTCTCCTGTCCACTCTTTTGCAAGCTTCAAGCAATTTTGCCTTATTTAGTTTGATTGATACCATTTTTCAAATAATATGGGTCCTGATGCTTTAATACCAGATTATTGGCATGAAACATTAATTTGCTTGTTTAATCATAACAAGTGACTTTTACTAAAAATGTGACATGACATCACATGCACATTGACATCAACCACCCCTTGACAGCACCCAACTCATTTAGAGTAGATTCCTCTTGCTCTGGTGTGAACTACAACGTCATACTTGTTACTGCAGGACAACATAGGCCTGTTGGGGTTACTAGTCCCATCACCCGGGATGAATAAGTCATGGGCCCAGGGTGTTTGTAGGGGTGGAGAATTTTGAGGCCTCTGCCCGGCCTAAAACATTCTTGATACATCCAAGAATAAACCATGGATTAATGAAGACTTTCAAAAGGGGGCATGGTGACAACTTTTCCTGGGGCTCCAGCACTCTTTATACCCACACGTTGAAGGTTCAGCAACTTACTGTACATGATACAAGAATGTACCATGGATTTATGAAGACTTTTAATAGGGGGCACGGCACATAAATTTTCCTGTGGCTCCACCACACTGTCCAACCCCACATGTTGAAGTACATCAACTTACATGATACAAGAATGTATCATGGATTTATGAAGACTTTAGGGGCATGGTGACACAATTTTTCCTGGGGCTCCACCACTCTTCATAACCACACGTTAAACGTTCAGCAACTAACATGGTACTAGAATGTACCATGGATTTATGAAGACTTGTAACAGGGGGCACGGTAACATAACTTTTTCCTGGGGCTCCACCACAGTCCAACCCCACATGTTGAAGGTTTGGCAACTTACACTGATAATTCCATACATCTGTCAACCATTGACAAATATCTGTCAAAGTTTTCTCCCTGGGCTGATCAATTTATAACATTTTGGCATTTCTAAAGGGACTGGATGGTCATCGTTGACTAGAACATACAGTAAGAATTCTAAATTAAATAAATCTGTGGCGACCTTTTTTGGGGGGCCCTCTATCTTCATGTACCGAAATGTACCGCGGTCATTAGGTGACATGCGAGATACCGAGTTACGCTAACTTGACATCTCGGTAACATTGTCAAAAAGTCGAGTTGCCATGTAACACCAACTCTGCATCTCGATTACGCTAACTTGACATCTCAGTAAAATATTACAATTTGAGATGTCAAGTTAGCGTAACTCTGCATCTTGACAAAAATCACAATTTTCTTGAGATGCAGAGTTAAGTGACATGGTAAGTTGACAGTTTGACAAATTTGGCCGAGATGTCATGTTAACCTTAAAGTCGGTATCTCGACAAAAATTCAACATTTTGTCGAGATATCGTGTTATGGTAACGTCACATTTCACTATCTCGCATATGTCACCTTATGACCGCTGTAGAAAAGCCTAATAGTTTCAAGTTACATGTTTTACAGGATTTTGTGACAATTGATCAGGTGTTTTAATGAAATGTTCTAGTTTGAACATAACAATATTTCAACCCTTTAAGATAAAAATGGTACCCTGATATCTCTAGCCATGCAATTACTTTATCGGTTTAATTGGGGGAAAAAAAGTGGCTAGTTGCTGCACACAATCTATTATATATGATACTGAAAGTTAAACAAACCTGAAAAAGAGGGGGATGGAGAGAGAAACACAGGAAATGTGATATAGGAACTTATGAGTTTCGAGTAATTGGTTAATTTGGTTGTGATCTAATGTTACTAGATGTTACTAGCTGACACAGACTTGAAAATAAGCCTGGTCATGACATTCTAAGACCTTTTGTTTTAAAGCAGTTCTAAGTCAAAACATAATCAAAATTAGATGACATTAATTTCCAATGACAGTTCATAGAATGCTGTATTGGCCCCAAATATGCTAGATACTCAAATATGGTCAATACTGTTTTCATTACAACCTTTGAGGAAATTGTCCTCACTGGGACATTCAGTCACAATGTGAAGACATATAATTGGAAAATGTGGCAAGGACACACTTGGCCTGTTGGCAGTTTGGTTTAAAACTTCAAGAAAAAGCAAAAGCAATAAGACAAAAGGAATATACTTCTAACCATTTATTTTGTAGCTACAAATGTTTCAAAAATTTGGAAATCAAATCTGTAATAAATAATTTCATTTAAAAAAAGATTCGTTTCGTAGAAATCTTCAAGATCTAATGAGTTTCCCCTTAGATCAACACATTAATAACTCAAGATTCTTCAAATGACGTCTGACCTTGGTCTTTGAAAGATCCTGATTTTAATACCTTCATTTTGAACGGATTCTTCTTTGATAACGAGCAAAATCATGAAGCAAGAGATTAATGTGTACTGTTACGATTATTCCAACACACCAGTGTTAACCATCACTCACCACTCCCACCATAACTCCCCCCCCCCCATTTGCTACCCTGCACATCATGGATCACATACGTAAGTCAAATATGAGACTCTCACATCTAACAGATAATTTATATGTAAATGAAATAAAAAAACCACAATGTTAACTGTTGCTCACCCCCCTCCCCCACCTTCCCTACCCTGATTATATGATTATAACATAAGGACATTATATCTGAACGTACATCATGGGATCACTTACTCAAGTAACCTTTGACCCTAAGGTCTAAAAGTGAGCTAATTGTAAGGAAAGGAAAGACTAAGCAGACGAGCGAATATAAACAGGAGGTTGTAAATTAAATCTGCAAGGAAGATACGACAAATTAAGTAATGTCAACCCCTCCCTCCTGCCATTCCCCCCCCCCAACCCCCCAAGTGGTTAAACTTGCAAGAAAAGCTGAAGGGCATGAAGTAATACCAGTGTTAGACAGAATCAAAAGAATAAATTTTACCAACACGACACAGTCATGACAAAATATTTACCACAAACAAAAACTTAAAAAGTAAAGCATGAAAAATTATACAACTAAAATCTACCATTACCGATAACCTCTTTCATAAATCATATTAAATGCTTGATATTTCATTTCCTGTCTATTAGGTTATGGCAAGAAAATAGAAAGAACAGAAAAAAGAGATTAAATTTGCAGCAAATCAAAATACCATGTCAGCTCCTATAGATGTACATCATTCAATAGGAATGGAGATCACTCGGTGTGCGAGAGCAGACCTTAGAGTTAGTATATATATTAACATAGAATCCCACTTTGATTACATTGATGTAGAAAATGGTGCTACCAATACCTTTGACCAAGGAGGGGGTGGGGGGGGGGGGTGTGTATAACTGTCAAAGAGTGGGAGTTAGTTTATTTTAACAGAGAATCCCACCTTTGGTTACATTGGGTTAAGGAGGGGTGGGGTGGGGGGGGGGTGCAACTGTCAGAAAGGGGGATTTTTACTTTCACAAGGAAATATTACATTTTAACATTTTCACCTAGATGAGGCATCTCTTCAGCTGCGCTGTGCGTAACCAAAGGGAATGATCAGTTCAAGCCACTCCCGTTATCTAGTGCCATCACAAAATGTTAAAACGCCACATAGTCAAGTTGAAGACCCTAACTGAACCAAGGTATCAACAAACCAGGAACCAAACTAGAGAAAGGCTTCTTTCCTTTCACAACGAAGAACTGGTTGAGTACATCAATCTTCCCAAATTAACTCTGCAGACAATAATGGACACTGTGTCTGAACCCAAAGAAAAAATGTTACGATTTGAAATTGACAATTCTCAAGTCTAACAGTAACACTGAATGCTGAATCTATAGGACATGAATCAAAGCTGAATGAAAACATGAGACTCACTTGAAAAAAAAAGGGAGGGAAGGAAGGGAGGTAAGGAAGGAAAGGGAGGAGTAAGGGGGTTGGCGGGGGGGGAGGGGGTTAGTATGAAAACTAACTTTGAGCACTATATAACATACCACATGACAAGTTTTAAAGCTAACTCATGTATCACTTGACATGAGTTTCTGTAGGCAGAATTGTCAAACTTTTTAGGATATTCATTTTTATACAGGTTATTATATTTTTGGTAAATGGCAAAACTAAAGGTACTTCCCAAAGTTATTTTCTGACTTGCTTAACATACAATTATATAATGAGTCAAGATTTTTACTGGATAAAACACTAGAACCGAGGGGGGTCATTGTAACTCTGTTATTGAAATACAGAAAATTTCTAAGGTCGCCTGTAAGAAATTGTCATGTACACTATTATTATTATTTAACACAATCTTTAAAGTAAAAAATGTGACAACATATTATCGAATAAATACTTATCATAGTATGAATGAGTTGTATTAGTTTCTTAGAGCTGTGCATTTTTTTGTACAAAATTCAAGAGGAAAGTAAGGACATTCCGAGTAACAGATGAAGAGTCATGCTACCCATTTAAGAATAAGAAAAAACACCAATAGCCCAGTTATGAATCTCACCTACGGTTCCTTTTGAAAATCGTCTGTCTCATTATATAAGCTGAGGGAATCTCAGATCTTTCTCAGGTTATATATCCCATTTAAAAACCAAGAAAATTGAGAATTTAGAAGACATGTTTTGTTCTTCAAGATATACTCGAATATATCATTTGCAGATAATTTAACAAACTCAATTTCCAATAATCTTTGTGTCTCATTACAAACAAGATAATGAGGGGGGGGGGGGGAAATAATGTGATCGTCAAAGTGAATTTGTTTTAGCTACCATAAAGTGACCGGATGTGGACCTGTGCTAATGATCGAGCAGACAACGAAGTGTTGTTGTAAGCTATGAAACCTAGCAGCTGGAATGTTGCGGGTTTGATCCCTGGCTGAATAAAAAGTAAAGGTGAGTTTTTCATCAAGGAGAAATCCATTGTTTCCCATCTGAAATGGTCTTAATTGTAATAAAAACATTCCCAAATGGGCTAAAAACTGTCAATTTGATAGCCACCTGACATGAGATTTATATGATGATAATCCCTATTCATCCTCCCTCACATTCATTTGTTGCCTGCTAGTATTGTAAAACAACCACCTTCTAGGCTCATTAACGAGATGGGAGTGAAACAGAAGTATGGTATGATGTAACCAATCCCAGTCCAGTCATCGTAATAAGACAAAAGTCTTTGTTCTCTACCGCTGAAATGAAACCGACGGTTACCACAAATTTCAAAATTCGGATACAAATTTTCACACACATTATTTTCACCACATCCGCAAGGTTGAAGAAGCATTAATTAGTATTGTTTACTAATGCCCGACAAACATCGTTAAATGTTAGAGGTATCCATGTAATGAATCATCCTTAACAGGTCAAGCTCTTTAAGCCGGTCACCCACTGCTTTTGGACCGATCGCAGTCCGACTGAACTTGACCGCATGGTTTGCCATGGTCTTTGAGAACCATAATTCTTACGACTCTCATCTGTTCAAGACCAGGGCTCGCCTCCTTCACATGCAAAATTAGTTTCCTGTGATTTGTTCCGTTTGTTGAATGTAAGCAGTTGAAGTCGTGAAGAGTCGTACACTGACAACTGTCAGTCCGGAAACTGCTACATGTCGATCCAATTTCCTCAACTGAAGGTAGAGAGGACTTTAAAACTGGCAAAAATTCTTCATCAGTCGTAGTCTTAAGCACACACACACACACACACTGCCTGACTATGATGGTTGAACCTGGTAGCAGTCAGTCGTAAAATGGCTGTATGAACAGTATGATGGCCATTCATGGTAGAATTGGATCCAATAACCTGTGGTGTACATAACTGACTGAATTCTTACTTAAACACCACATTATAACAACATGAACCCTTTCATTCAATTCTTATGTGAACTGAAATGATAATATAATTAAAAATGATCATAATATTAATAATAATAATAGAATTTTTTTTTTTTATATAATGAATTGTAAAAAAAGTTATTAATTTTTTGGTTACATGTTTTCTGTTTGTTCTATCTTCTTTAACAATACACTGTACAATATAACTTTGATTAATACCATACAGTACTGCTAAATGGCACCTTTGATCAAAATGTGAATTCAACAATAACAACCTTTTTTTTTCTCCTTCAACAATTCAACTCACTTAAAGAAACCATCGTCGGCTAATCTAATTCTAACGATAGATCCATTCACCCATTTGTATCATGCTCAAATATTCCAGTTCTGTTATAAATCATGAACAGGTTAAGTCACTGGCCCAATCTACTAACAGCCGAACATACATTATATGTCTTTAATGAGTAAGTAAATATTCTAGGCACTAGGATTTAATACTAAACACAAAAGAAATCATATACATATCTTCTCTCTCTTTTCCTGAATGAAATCATTTGTCAACTACTAATTCCATTCTTTTCTTTGTTTTTTTTATATCTTGCCTTTTCTCACCAGTCCATAAGATGAACAAAACCATAGAAAAAGATGAAAAACAATGGACCCTAATAACCAAAGATGCAGTGATTATAACCATATAAAAGGGAGAAATTACCCTATATGACCCATTGATTTTTAATTTTTTTTTAATTGTACAAAACTCTTACTTTTTTCTTACTTCAAAGACAAATGTGGTAAGATTTTGTACGAAGACAGCATTCAATTGGGTGAACCTTAATGCATTCGATTGGATGAACCTTAATGCATTCAATTAGATGAACCTTAATGCATTTGATTGGATGAACATAAATGCAATTGATTGGATGACCCTTAATGCATTCGATTGGATGGACCTTAATGCATTCGATTGGATGAACCTTAATGTGTTCAATTGGATGAACCTTAATGCATTCAATTGGATGAACCTTCATGTATTCAATTGGATGTACCTTAATGCAAAGATGTAAATTCAATGGGGATCTCCCGCCACGCCCAAAATTTAAAGAGGGCGCCATCATATCGGTCTTATCTAGTTCCACGTAACTTGACAAAGCTGCAAGTCCCAGACTGCAATTCACATTGATACTGTGTGCGGATCACTAGTAGTAAATGTAGCATTGCTTTCATAATTTTTATAATTAAAGGATTAGATCTTTTGAACATATTTTCAGAGTTTCAGGTCCAATTTGTTGTTTTTAGCACATTAACTTGTGTTTTCTAAAGCACTTTTCTGGAAACCTTAACTAGTTAATAGCCTTGCGCATGTGGTAATGTCGTATTTCCCACAATATTTATCTGTTGGATAAAATTCGTGCAAAAGAATCCACCAACCAAAAGCCCCCAATTTATAAAATGAATATGCATAATTTATAAGCTTTTCTTTGAGGAACTAAACAAAGGCTTGTAACTTTGTTTCTCTTGTTTTCTTACTTTATTCCATGAATCAGCACAAAATTTCATTATTTCAGCAAATTTGCAAAGAAAGTTGAAACTTTCCAAAGATTCTAACATTTCTTTCGAGTTGACCAAATCCTTCCGTAGAGGATGAAGAGTCTTGTATTGCCCTGAGTCTCCTCCTCGCCAGCAATTTCCACCCGGTATCTTATTTTGACGAGCACTCATTTTAAAAAATGTCCTCCTCAATATGAGAAAGCTAAGGTGGTAGTATCGGCTGTAGTTATTTCTTCCTGTATACTGCACTCTCCTACTTCCTGCCTGTACGCGGCCATCGTATTTAGTCCATGAAAATGGACCATGGCCGCTGCCACCACTAACACGTGAAAAAATTGGTGACTTTGAAACTAAATATAAAAGACAAAAGAGAGAGGGAGAGAAAAATGTTTAATACTTTGCAATTATTTACCAGTTAAGTCTTTCTTTTAGTTAGTTATAAATCATTTACAAAATAAAATTTTCATGATGTTCTTTTCAACTGATTTGAGTTGAGTTGACTTGAGAAAGTAGCTCAACGACATCAGGAATAAGGAAAGATTTGACCTACAGAGCTCAAAAGTAGCAAACTCTAGTGCATAAATAAGGAAACAGCACGCCTAACTTATTGATATATTCTTGTGAAATATTTGACGTCGTAACCAACGGGTTCTGACGAGGCATCCGACATTTTTGCCTCAAATACAACTAAGTGCAATCGGCTTGGAAGTTTTCTCATTCAGATCCATTTCAAAAGTGTTTTACTGAAACAGTTGGGTTTTCTTGGAGATGTGAGACTTACCCAAACATCGCACTTCCCAGGGAAGAAACGCTCTGGTATCCTCAGTGCATAGAGAGTTGCTCCACCGATGTAGAGAACACCCATCAATATCATCCATCCAAAAGCACCCGCTTCTACGGCGTGTACCAAACTATTCTTAATCACGTAATGGATAGCTGGTATGACTGCACTCAACCCCAGAGACACAAACAATGCTGTAGGAAAAATACAATGGAGAAGGCATTACAAGAATGACAGGGGGAGGGGCTGAGGAGAAAGGTGGGAGACGAGAGAAGGATAACATGTTGGAAGACCAGGAGGAACGAAGGGGGAGAGAGGAGGAAGGGGGGTGGAAAGGATGAAGTGAAAAGACGGGGAAAGAGGGGCAGAGAAGGGGAAGAAGGGGGAGAGAGGAGGAAGAGGGGGGAGGGGATGAAGTGAAAAGAAGGGGAAAGCAGGGCAGAGAAGGGGAAAGAGAGAGAGAGTGGACAGAGCAGTGGAGAGAAGGGAACAGAAGGGGAGAGATAGAATAGAGAAGGGGGGATGGTTCGACAAAATGTAATGAAGGTAGTAAGTACTCTAAATTTCAACTGGGTCAACATCGTCTGCAACTTGAGCATTTTAATAGTGTACAGTAGTAACTGGTAGTATTCGTTCTATCCAGTAATGTGTTTCAAGGGACTTACCGGCTCTGAATGGTCGATATTTTGGGCTGCCGAAAGTATCTTTCATAGCTACTATGAGGCAGACTATGCCAAGGACAATGATGAAGGTTGAATACACAGCTCTCGCAATATCCTCGCAGTAAAAGCCAAAGTAAAGCCAAGGCACGAACGATCCAACGATGAGGAACGTTATTCCTGAATAATCCAATCTGTAACGGAAGAAAAAAAAAAAAACATGATCTTGTTTTCATGATCTGGAGAGCTTTTATAAGTTTATTTAGCAATTTGAGATATTTGGCAATGTTCACACAGGATATCAATTCTCAAGTTTCTTTGAACATGTTAAAAAAAAAGGGGAGGGAAAACAGAAATGAAGAAGCAGGCTTAAGGTTAAGCCTAGATGCCAAGTTCTGCACATGACAGAATGGTACATAGGGGAGTGAGGAGAGGATAAAAGGGTACAACATGAAAACTGTGAAGAGGAATAAAGTGAAATATTAGGAAAGAGGGAGGGAGAAAGAGGGCCACTTGAGGACACTACCACACCCTCCCCAAAATACGCCATTTTAAAAACCTTCCAATGGCCCTCCCTTTTTTTCCCACATTATAGGCATTGTGTACGTACAGGCGATATCTACACATACGTCTGCGAAACGCTGTGTGTTTAAGTTTTGATGACTTCTTTGTTGTTTATACAAGTCTTGCTATATCATTTAATATTGTAATCTCAGGTTTTATGTACAGTATTATGTTTCATCTGTAGTAGACATTTACATAACGTTCATTTAGCCATATAGATCACATTTACTGTACTGTAGCCTATACCTGTAGAAATGTATATAT